>JAQQZR010018777.1:0-22825 GCA_030068235.1 Notoglanidium macrostoma
ACCATGGTTGTTGTTCAATAATAAAATTATTCCTCAAAAATACAACTTGCCTAATAATTCTGCACTCCCTGTAGAAAAGGATGTGATCAGTGATTTTAGTAAGTTTTAATCACCTTTTCTCATATCCACAATTTCAACAGTCTGTAAATTGATTAATGGAAATGAACTGAAATGTGGTAAATACACAATGTCAATTAACTACATATCTAACTGCTCCTCATCATGCATTACACAGAATTTACATCCTTTAGTCATTTAGTTCTGCAGTCTTTTGTCAATTGACAATTTTTCCATTGCAGGCAAAGGTGATATTAATGCTGGTGTTTGTGTGGTAAACAATCGGCTATAAGGCCTTACAGGAAAATATTTCACCCTCCATCTACATAATTCCAGTTTTTAGGAAAAGGCCCATTAAAAGTAGTAGTAGTTTACAGCTCACCAGCCCACGTCTGTTGTCAAAAAGGGAGATGAAGTATGTATGAGATGTAAGGATGATGAAGATGTAAAGGATGAGATGTAAAAAATTATATGCATCTAACTGTAGTAGCTTTGCTTTGTCCAGTTCATTCTCTTTCCTTTCTCTTCACTTTTGAGTTACAGTTTTATATTTATATAATGTAAAGGTATTCTTCTTCTTCCTGTTGATTGTTAACTGGTAGGCTGCTGCACTGCTAAAAACGAATAACTTGACTATTAACAACTTCTGACATTACTTTCGTTGTAAAAGTTGGAAGAACGAGCTAGAGTGAACAAATTATAGTGGTTAGGAGCAATGAGCTAGTGTGATCAAGTGGCGTAATTAAAGTGTTGGATAGTGCTGCTACAGTTCAAAGTAAACAATCAGCTACACAGTGCAGTAAGTGCCAAGGCTCACTGCACCCTAGTTATTGTTGTTCTGCCACTGGTGAAAGAGTGAGGAGAACGTTTAAGCTACATTCCCAGTGTAAGCCTCACTGTTCAATTCCAAATTTTTTACTCAGATCAGAACACACCTGTCCTTCGAAACATCATGCATGCGCACATTGATACATTTTTGCACGAATCACCACCAACAAAAAAACACATCATATTTGTCAGATGACTCACAGTATTAAAAGAAAAAGGATTTACTAGTATGTAATGTACTGAATCGCTTTTTGCTTTGGAAGAACAGCAAACTGTTCATCAGCTGTACATGATCAGGCTGAGAAGGTGAGCTAAAGCCAGACTTTTGCTTTTGCTGTTTTTGCAGCTATTACTTGCAGCCACAATTCAAATCTGACCTCTCTTGTTCGTGTAGCATGGCCACGAATCGGCTTTGTACCCAATCTCGGCCCACATACGAAAGTGACTCAAATCTGATTAGAGAAGATTGGATTTTTGTGTCTACATAGCAGTGAAAATATCAGATCTGTGTTTTTATGGCATAAAAGATGAGTCACTTCAGCCTGGTAATGTGAACATAGCCTTAATCTAGTATCAGACAGAAACCACTTTCCTGGTGAGTAAAACCCCTTGTTTTGAATTGTGGTGTCTACCCTTTCAATCAAACCTCTGTCCAAGAGGCAGGAAACCATTTAGAGATTTAGAGGAAATTGGTGCCTCTGTGACATTCAATGTAGTCTACAATGTAGTTGCTGTTCAAGGAGCAAGGTTTTCAGTTGTGAAGCTTCCTAATGGCTGTTTGAGACCCCAGCCCACAGGATGAATGGGTGACATCCAGATGCCTGCTAGGAGCCTTAGAAGTAGAGGAGTTCACTTCCAGGGATAGGATTGAAGTTTTGATCAGTTCTGCCACAGATGGTTAACGGCTGTAGATTGGAGCAATCGCTCCAATACAAGCAGTAGAATGGCTATCAAAATACCTGTATGTGATGCAATGTCACAATCTCACCACAATGTCATCAGTGCATTTGCACCAGCAACACAATAGAAATGTCACTGACAGGCATGTGTCCTTGGCAAATGTGTATGTAACCTGTCATTTTAGCTAAGGTGTGTACTGCGGTATGACAGACAGTCTAGAACCTCCAGGTTTTTCCAGTGGAACCCGTGACATCAGTGATCATGCCATTAGTTTGGAGAGGAAGCAGAGCACAGCAATGGAGAAAAGGATAAATCAGACAAATATCTGCAATAACAGAAATAAAGCTTAAAGGTAATCAATGTGATCTGCCATGTTGCTATTACTTTTTACTTCCATTGTGTATTGTGCAACATCCTCCGTTGATGACGCATCCTTGATTACAATATTCCCGCTCAAAACTAGTAGAATCACAGGCTGGTTCACTATCTGGCACCAACTTTCAAAGAATTCTGAACGGAATTGTTTCAAGAACCTATTACCTGTTGTTGGAAAAGGAGTATCTGCATAATCACCTGTCACTACTGAAACTGATAGGCTGCATGGATCTACTCTCTGGGCTGGAGGGACTGCGCCCAAGCCTCGCTTCTTCATTCCATTCTGTTTATGGTATTTTTCTAATGGCATTTGTAGTGCTGTTGCACCTGGGACCACAAAAGTCCAAAACAATTGACTGTAAGATGTTTGTTAACAGGAAATAATCTGAGGTGGCTGTTGATGTTAACCCTGTTTTAATAACCACTGAACTATCAGAACTATTCATTTGATGTTTGGAACAGTTAAATATGGAGGAGTTGTAATGATGACTTCTTAATCTAGAATCGGATAGAAACCACTTTCCTGGTGAGTAAAACCCCTTGTTTTGAATTGTGGTGTCTACCCTTTCAATCAAGGGTACTGTGTGGTTAAACCTTTTATGATCATTTTATCTTAAATTCCGAGCAAAACATATTTGACATGCTGCTCTGTATGTGGCATAACTCATGAATAAGTACATTTCAGGAGCGGGTTCACACTTGAAATACAACCCTCCAACTACACCTCTGTGTGAGGTACATGTGTACGAGGTGAGAAGAAGAAAGGAAAAGATGGCTGGCAGCAGTATTTCTATCAAAAGCAACATCATACAGTCACTTAATGACATTGTTGGAAGGTTTTGGCATGTGTGCGCATGCACAGAATTTAATATCTAGGTAATATTTACCACCCCTGATTATTAGGAGGAGAGAACTAGAACCTTATTTAGCAAGCATCACTGCAAAATACATTTTTATATCCAGAGACCTTCCCCTAGGATTATCTGTCCCCTCTTGTAGTATGTGTCTGCATTATTTCAGGATGTGATATGAAGACCAGATGGCTGCTGCGTTTTGGAAGGATAGTCAAACTGATTGCCTGGAGCATTACTGGCCCAGAGCTAGATTATTTCCTTCCTGAACTATATATAAACTATGCACTGTAGAAAAAGCCACCCATGGAGAAGCAGTATATGGATATCGTGAGGTGTAGTTTTTGTGTTGTCTTCTCTCTACAAAACTGAAGCATGGTCAGTTGTGAAGAGCAATGTATTCTGGATCAGACAGACTAGGCCTGTTAGAGAGACACAAAAGTCACTCGAAAACGATGCCAGTGTATGCTCATAATGCTCACAATATCTGATGATCCTGCTAAAAAAATTCTCTAATGTCTACACTAAAGAACTGTGCAAAAGTCTTAGGCACATCTAAAGAGATTCTGTATCTAAATAATTACTATAATGAGCAATAAATGGTTTAAAAATGAATACATTTTCTTAGGTACACTTCTTTCTAAGGAAATTGTTGAGCCAGGGTTCTTGAATAACCTGCAGGTAAAATCTCAAATATATCCATTAAATAATTATGTAAGACGAAATGTATGTAAAAAGATAGTGTGCCTAGGATTTTTTTTCAGTCAAGCAGGAGCCACACCTGATTCCATCCGTTTAAGTAGTTTACCTTGACCTTCAATAGACTAAAATCAGTGTGGCTTGTGCTAGAATGAAACCTGCACCAACACCAGCTCTGGATAAAATTGGACTCGGATTTCAAGGCATATATTTTGATAAAGAAATGATTGAGCACATTGCATGAAATACCATGAGAAACTCCTGTGATGATACATGAGGAGCCATTGGTAATGTTAAATGATCTTGTTGGGCCTATGATTTTAGTTGGTATATTAATAAATTTGCATTTAGAAAATTATTTCGCTCATAGCACTGTTTTGTAATGGATCATTTGAATTTTCTCAGAAGCTATGGTTGCTCTGTTTTTCATAAATGGTATAACAGTTCTATAACAAAAAACTGTACATGTCTAAACCAAAACTATTACTACTAATGCATTCATCAAAGTCCAGATGTGTCTTTGCAAGGTGTCAATACATTATACTTACATGGTAATCAATATAACTTTTCATTAGACTGTTTGGCAAAACTAGACCAGTCTATTTTCTTTCTCTCAGATGGCTGAAATATCACTAGTGAGCAAATAAACCACATGCTACCTAGAGGCAAGAGTTGAAGATCTTTACTTTAAAAATCTCTTGATTTGGTTTGTTACGTTGGTGTTGTGATATGGAACAAGGAAATTTAGCTTCCTTTGGAGGTGCAATCAGATTTAGCGACTGGAAATAGCCAGTATATATTGTTTGTTTTTTTTGGTGAAATTAGTAATATCAAATGATTGTCAGTTTTAGTTTATAAATTAACTTAAAGTAACTTTTTTTTCTGGTGTAACTTCCAACCTTCAACCTAGAGAACTGTATATAGTACTGTATATTACATCCATTTCAGTCTGATGTTGCATAGTAGTGTACACATGATTCACACTTACTTGTGTTTAAAAGAATGAGGACACCTGATCATCACACCCATATGTGAATGTTGAATATTCCACTCCAGATTTAGTCCCAGTTAGCAGTTACCTACACTCCAGCCTCCACTTTTCTGGCAAGGCTTTCCACTTGATGTTGGAGCGTGGCTGTGAGGATTTTAATGATCATTCAGCTACAAGGGCAATAGTGAGCTCAGGCATTGATGTCAGGCAAGGTGGCCTGGGGTGCAGTCAATGTTGTGAGAAATTGATATAACCCTGCCTGATATCAACTGCTAAAATTGATTAGAGCATTCTAAATGTAACAACTGCATCTGTCAAATGATGTGTGACAAAGGAACAAAGGTAACAAAGGAAAGGTCTACACCCTGGCATTACTCAGACATCTGGTGTTAGTTACCAGTCTGAGGTGTGAGTGACAGCCCCGTTAGAGTATGGGAATGGGGAATTGAGAACCATCTCAGGCAAAGTGTCAGAGAAACTTAATTATCATGCAGAAGCCTACTTAAACAGTATACATGGCTAGAGATACTAGACCTACAACAATGAATCCAGAATATGTTCATTACTGGAATAAAGACTGATTGCTGCATCAACCACAAGAAACATGCTTTTTGTACGTTGTTTTAAGGTGTTCAATGGGGTTGAGGTCAGGGTTCTGTGTAAGACACCCGAGGTCTTTCACTCCAACCTTGGCTAACCATGTCTTCATGGAGCTGGCGTTGTGCACAGGTGCATTGTCATGCTGGACCAGGTTTGGGCCTCTTAGTTCCAGTGAAGGGAAATTGTAAAACTACAGCATACATTTTACATGGGCTTGCACCTTTGTGGTAACAGTTTGGGGAAGAACAACATATGGGTGTAATTAAATGTGTGAATATTACAAAAATATAAAACCACCAAAAACTATTGGGAAAAAAAAACCCATAAGCTGCTAGGAATACAGTTAAAGACCTAAATAACAATTAAGTTTTATTTATGACCTACTCTCTCTCTCTCTCTCTCTCTCTCTCTCTCTTTCTTTCTCTCTCTCTCTCCCTCTCTCCCTCTCCCCCTTTCTGGTTACGTCAAATCCTCCATTCCAGGGAATGTTATTGGAGAAGAGCTAACGGCTAGCTGCTGAAAGACTTCGCTAACTTCACTAAGCCAAAGTCTCTAAGCTCAGGTACACCGCAGGTAACTGAACATCATCATTAATATTATTTCTGATAGATATTATCGCAGTCTTTTGTGTCGGAGTGAGGAGTGCGTATACGCGGAGTCTCAACTAGTCCCCGTCAGTGGCCTGAGTTAGCTCACATCATTTCTCAGAAGGCAACTCAGCAAAACCGTTATTTATTAATGTACGTATTCATTCATTCATTCATTTATTTATCACACAGTGCAGTGTATCAGCACAATCATAATAATCCTCATCTGGATTCTCGACATTCATTTACAGCGTTGGTTTATATGCTTCAATCAGTCGGCTAGCCTACATGAGTGCCTTATGCTGCGTTACACATAAACAGTAGTGTGTCAGGTATCTGGAGGTGGTAGTGTGCTACTGTGCCATCGTTTGGGACGCAGCCCGAGTTATCCAAGGCTATGGATAACTAGTGGATTACCAGTGTGGTCAACGTTAACTATAGGGCTAAGGGCTGTACGTATATCTGAGTGTTAATTGTGTCAAGCCAGCTATCTTGTGTGCATTAGTGGGCGTGGCTATTTAGCTAGCTGGCTATGTTCCTGCTGGCTAATCACACTAATCCTCTATTTGCTAATCCTCTGTATGCTAACTAGCTGCGGCCTGTGTCATCTAAGACATGTTTTGTAATCTGAATATTTTTTCTATATTGGCACTACATCTGTTTACGCAGATGACTAGATGTGTACATGACTCTGATTTTTTTTAAAGATTGTTTTTCATCTATGGTAAGGTGAGATTTTCGTTTTTTTTTTTTTTACTTGATACTAAAATACCTCTGACAGAGGAACTCAAAGTAAATAGACTAATCAGACACCGACCAAGTACAAATTACGGAACAGGACAAATGACAGGACCATGAGTTGTTTTGGATGAAATTGTTGTTTAATGAAAAGCATAACCAAGAACATTTTTTTCTGTTTACCAGGACATGACAGACTTAAAAAAAAACAAAAAACCCACTTGATTTGAAAAATCTGGATTCACAAATGACAAATAATTTACCCAGTGTCATTCACATGTCTTATGACCATCACATTCATGAGCTTGTTGAACATCCCTTTACGGATTTAGTCCCACTTTTCCATTATAATATCCTCCACTTTTCTGAGAAGGCTTTCCACTTGATTTTGGGGATCTGTGTTCCTTCATCTCATCAGGTCAGGAACTGATGGTAGGTGAGCAGTCCCTCAAGAATACACCAAAACAGCAGGAAATGAGCTAATCGACTTGTGAATCTGGAATATTCTGCACAGGGGTTTTGAACTCAGTGATCCCACCAGGAAGCTCCACTTCCGCCAAACTCCCTCCCCAGATAGAGAATGTTTTGAGTTCATTAAAGGTGCAGTGTTCAGATTTTTTTTTTCTTAGTAGTACAAATAATGTGTAGAAATGTCTAAAAAAAATGGCTTAAACTGCAAACATATTACATGGTAATAGTATGGTCAAGTATTTTAGCCTCACTACAAACATATTACATGGCTGAAAATAAATCCCGTTTAGAAACTTGTCTTACAATCTGAAATGTTTACTGTTTTTGGATGGGCCGCTTGTCTGCATTTTCTAGACGTCATTGTCTAGACACATCACAACACTCCTTCACTTTGCAAATCTCAAATCAGCAAGTGCCCAGTGCAGGTAGGTATTTCTCCTGTTAGAACAAAAATCATTCTGTGCTGAGAAACTCAGAATAAATGCAATAAAACCAAAATAAAACCAGAATAAATGCAAAGTAATTTGTTACTGGTGAAGGGGATGAAGCTGGACTAAGAATTAATGCACATATATAATAGTGCACAATTATATCATGAAAATTCTTGCTAATGCTAATTCTACTTAGCATGCTAACTTTAGTTGAACCACCATAGGAGCTTTGTGGGTGTTAAAAAAACCCACAACTAATCTTATTCAACTGTACATATTTAACTGGAGGGCTATTTTTCAATGCACCGCTAAGGTGAAATAAAATCCATCAATGTATGTTAGATTAACCAACATTAGATAGGTGCATGTTTAACATCAGTGAGCTGTGTTTATTAGGGATGCCACTGAGCAATTTTTCTGAATATAGTGAGTAATGTTTCAGTTTGGATAAAAGAGAAAAAGGTTTGACCTAAATATATTAAATAAGGCCAGGGTGAACATTTCATAAATAATGCTGATTGTGATGATAATTAGTGAATAAATATGCAGATAATTCATTTTTTGTACTGACACTCTTCTTTGGAACAGAATAGTGAATATGTTGGCCATGTCGACATTAGATAACCAATTTATAAAAATAATTGTAATGTATATATTTAAAATAAAAATAATCTGTTTAGTGTACATTATGGCTGAATCACTTAAAAATCCTGCACCCAGCTTAGTTTTAGTGATTGTTACGGTTTAGTGAACTCCTGGCAGAGAATCAGAATCAGAAAACTTTATTGATCCCGCAGGAAATTGCTATGTGATGACTGCCACAACACACAAAGAAAAAACACAAGAACAATATAAAATAAAAATAAAATAATAGTAAAATAAAAATCAGTAGAAAGAAAAACCAGTGGAAGACTATTGACATAAGTGGAAGTTTGGAATAAGTTGTTGCGTTTAGAGAAACGAGAGTCCCGACTGCACAGCTGGTAAGATTATTACACCTTCCTGTACTCTCCTCAAACCTGAAATGCCGGAATTGCTCGTTTTTCTGGGTTGTTTTTATTTAGGTTTTTGAGTAAATAATTTATTGCATTTTAATGATAATCATTTCCTTGAAGAAAGCACAGAAAAGTACAAGAAAGGTAATGAGTCAGTGTTTATTGTTTTGGCTAATCCACAAGCCAGTCAAATAGACTGTTTGACCAAACGTATGTGCAGCCCTGTCTATCTATGATCGTAGATAGACTGTATTACCAAAAATATGTGTACCCTAACCATCACATCCATATGTTGTTCTTCCCCAAACTGTTACCACAAAGTGCGAAGCACACAATCATATAGAATGTCTCTGTATGCTGTAGGCTTACAATTTGCATTCACTGGAACTAAGAGGCCCAAATCTGTGCACAAATACAGCACGATGAAGACATAATGTGTTAAGGTTGAAGTGGAAGAACATTTCAAAGCCCTGACCTCAACCCCACTGAATACTTTTGGGATGAACTGGAACACTTACTGCACGCCAGGCCCCCACACACAACATCAGTGCCTGACCTCACTAATGCTCTTGTAGCAGAATGAACACAAATCCCCACAGCCACGCTCCAAAAGGCTTTCTTCAAAAAAGAGAGTGGAGCTAAATATTACAGCAAAGAGAGACTAAATCTGGAATGGAGTGTTCAGCAAGCACATATGGGTGTGATGGTCAGGGGTGCACAAACTTTTCGCTGTATAATGTAACGTCTCTTTCCTATTGGAAAATTATCTTCTGTGTTTTCTGTAAACTTTCCTGTTGTATTTGGCAGACAATATCTGAGCGAAGGAGATTATAGTGCTGTGGTTCTCCTGGATGGAACTGGACATGGTTTGGACACGCAGAACTCTGATATGATGATAATGCATGGTGACATCAATTTACTTTTGTATCTGGGCTTATCCACCACAGCTATCCATTTCTTTTACAAAGTAATGTTTTATTTCCTGCAGAAGTTGTAGTGTAGGAGATACAGACTCCAGGTTTGTAGTACAAACTTTAACAGGTTTGTAGTATATTTTTCCATTCTTCCTAAAATGGTGCTCCATCGCAGTACTGTAAACAAAAACAGGGTTGGGCTTTCTGGGCATTCAGGTTTTGTTGTACAGATGCATGATAAGAACATCAGAAGGTTGGAGGGCTGCTGCAGTCATGCACAGCGTTTTAATATCAAAACTGTAACTATCTCAGGTGGTGTGCATTATGTCAGCAACTCTCCAAGGAAGCGCTGAGTGTGTGTGATTGACCTAAAGGACTGTGAGTAGCTAACATTTCCACTTTCAAATATTCTATTTAAGAAGACTTTTTAATGTGAGAAGCTCAAACCTGTTTGGTCAGAAATTGATTGATTATTATTTTTTTTAGAACTTCGCACATCAGACAGTAGTTCAAGTCAAATCACACGTTTATGTTGATGTGCTTGCTTTAATACTTTTTTAATTAGTAACAACTTCCACAGGGATGCTGTGTGTGGCAAAAGCTGTACATCAGAGTCCTTCAGTTTTAGCCACAAAGGGCTGGTGTGGCTCCAGGCTTTCATTACTGCCAGGTTATAGGCAGAACCTGATCGGTGATCGGAGAGCAAGATAAAACCGATTAAACAAGTGAAATTTGGTTGGAACGAAAGTCTGCAGCCACACAGGCTCTTTGTGAAAAAGACTGAAGGCGCCATCTCTACATAAATTGAATGAATAAAAACCAACAAACAACAACAAAAAAACCCATGTTATCATTGATATGTTGAAGTTTTCTGAAAAGAGACATTTGTTTAACATTTTTGCTAGGAGTCTCCAGTGTAATAGTCATAGTCCTCTGATATAAGAAATTCTTGCTGTTTCTTAGTAATATGATGAGCTGCATTTCTTTATTCCTCCATCACGAGGAAGAGAAGGCATTATGTTTTTGGGTTGTCCGTCTGTCCGTCTGTCCATCCGAGTTGTTGAATGTTTGTAGGATTTATATGGAATTATCGTCATAACCAGCAGAAGAACTGATTATATTTTGGAATTGATCTAAACAGTAGTGTTGGATTCAATACCAAGACCATAACCACTGGAGTCAGTGGTTGGTGGAACAAGTCCAAGACAAGACCAACACCACACATGTGCGAGATAAATAAAATTAAGTTTGAGTTTGCTAGTTATACAAAAGATTAAGTTTACAGAAATGCATCAGCACATGCAAAGATTTGCGAAGCCATGCACATTTACTTTGATTGCCTTTAAGCGCACAGCAGGTAAATAAAACACATTAAAAACTAGAATTTGTTTTGGCTCATACAACTTTCTCAGACCAAATACAGCTGTACATTACAAGTACTTGTGCTATTTGAAACATAAGAAGATGAAGTATTTCGACACATAGTTGCTTGAAAGTTATAGGCGCTGTGTAACTTCACACGTAGAGACGGACATTTACATCTTGTACTGTAACAAAAACATTGCAGTGTATCTGTTCATGGAAATTATGTAGGGCTGGGTATCACTTGGCAGTTTATTCTGATACCGTTGCTAAAACTATACTTTTAAAACAGTGCTGGTGCCTAAACGGTGACTCTACCGATACTTTTAAGGTAGTTACTAGCTAACAGTAGATGTCTGCTGCCATCAGAACAAGTATAATGTTAACTAGTGATGCCATGTGAGGTGCACGTATTTTGCCTGCACGGAATCCATAATGTATCCTAACATTGCAGTATGAATGAACGACTATAGTCTTGGTCAGAATGTGACGTAGTAACTCATGTCATGCACTTGTAGACGGTCCCTTACTTTCACCATCACTATAAAGCACTGGTGAGCTGCGTATTTGAGAGATTAGTTTCAGCGGGCTTTAACGGGAGAAAATGTAAAAATATTTTTAGTGGTGCTTAAACCTCTTTGCACTCTAGAATAAAAAAAAATACACATTTTGTCTATTTTGTGTGTTTATTCCTTCAGAAATAGAAGAGAGAATCTCTAATGTGCAACGAGTATCCCAGTATAAATAAACTTTACCAAGGTGCATTAAAGTGGCACAGAAATGAGGCACTGAAATCTGCATTGCAACTCGCTCCGATAGATACTCGGTATGGCTACTTAACCCTAAAATGATGTTATGGTCTTGGGTGGTGTCAAGAAAAATATTTTGAGTCTTCGTAAGCCTTGACAGAGACAAGACTGAGTAATACTCATAATACTCACCCGAGTTTATGACAAGACTGAGACAACTGATTTGTGGTCTCAAGACCAAGACTGATCTCAAGTACCTCAGCATGGCCAAACAAGGTCAGGGTCACTGCAAGGTCAAATGTCTGAAATACATTTTCTTTCTTCTTGTTTGTCAGACAGACGCGTTTCTTAAACCTTCGTGTTTAGGAACTTTTTATGGCTAGATACCATTTTTGGCAGGAAATAGTACATCTGTAAGAAATTCTTGTTTATGCAGAATTTCAAAAATAGATGGTTAAATGAACCAGTTACATTTTAGCATTGATCCAAACATGGTCAAGAATTTAACGGTATTTGCAAATTAGTAACAGGAAGGATTAGATTTGGTGATGGTGGAGGCATCCCTGATGGTGAGTTCCATTCCAAGTGAGAGGAAAATAGACAAGCTGGTGAAGGAAAGACTGTTTATAGCTGCTATATTGTAAGTGAGAACAGAGACAGAACAGAAACTTGTTTCTGCGATTAAGCTTGTGGCCAAAAATTTAAGTTATTTCAGTCACCCTTTCAATCACCAGAAATCTTCAGCCATTTTCATGTTGTCTTGCATACATTCTGTGAACATGAAAACCACCCAAGCGTTCTATGAGGAAGATATTTTAGTGTCTCCATACTGCATGGTTTTTAAGAATAGTTTTAGTGCACAAGGAAAATTGTCGCGTGAAAACAGCAGGATGGAGTAAATTCTTTAAGTGCATGAATCAGCCATCTTGTGGATTTAAATTGAAGTATTGGTGTTCTGTGAGCTGAAACATAACTTCAGAGGTGCTTTCATTTCCCTCATCAACCTCCTACCCAGTTTAAACCTAGGCTGGAGCTTTGGATTCAGTACAATGTACTGTTTGTGATTCCACAGAGTGTGCAGGAGAATTACACTCCCTTCTGAATCCGGTCCCTGAAGCAGCATGTCCAGCGACCCCCCTCCACCCTATCCAGGGGGCCCCAGTGCTCCTCTCATAGAGGAGAAGAACGGACAGCCTCCTGTCTCTGGTATAGCTCTTTATCTTTTCTTCTTTATACATACACGTCATATTCCATCTATGAACATATTTGTGAGTTAAATGAGTTTAATCACTTGGGAATCTTTATTTGCTATACCCTTATGCAGAATTACAGAGTTGGCAAACTCTGACAGAAATCCAAGGAGACCAGGAGCGAAAGCTGGATTCATAACAACTGTTGTCTTGATTATTTAAACGTCCACTATGTAGGATTTAGGGGGATGTATTAGCAGAAATGTAATGTAATGTACATAAGTATGTTTTCGTTAGTGTTTAATTACCTGTAACTATGAATCGTAAGTTTAGAACGAGCCCTTTATATCTACATAGGGATGTATCCACCTCCACGTTACGGAGCTGCCATGTTGCGCCGCTACAGTAGCCCAGAACGGATAAACCTCTAAAGAGCGCCTTCCAGGTTTCATGTTTTTAACAAGTGGTAGCGTGAATACGGAAGGAAGCACCGGAAAAATGACAGAGACGAAGAAAGGAAAACAAGGAAGAAGTAAGAAGAGGAATCAGTGTTTGCTGGTGCTGGCTAACAAGATTGAGAACCCAAATTTTGGTAAATAGAGGATCATACTTATTATTTAGCACAGAAAAAGCAAGGGAGTGTGAATGTAAGTAGGTGGAAGTACGCTACAGGCACCTGACGGCCAGTGTACGTTCTACAACCCGAATTCCAGAAAAGTTGGGACGTTCTTTTAAGTTGAATAAAATGAAAACTAAAAGACTTTCAAATCACATGAGCCAATATTTTATTCACAACAGAACATAGATAATGTAATAAATGTTCAAACTGGGAAATTGTGCACCTTTATCCACTAAATGAGTTCATTTCAAATTTGATGCCCACTACAGGTCTGAAAAAAGTTGGCACGGGGGCAACAAGTGGCTGAAAAAGCAAGAAAGTTTAAAAAGTATAATGCATGTATAATGCATGTTCGGAAAGGGAGGGGTAAGGGGGGGGGAAGGGGGGGGGGGTAAGGGAGGGGCATTCAGGTGGGTGAATCCTACATAGTGGTGCTTTAAGACCAGAACTGGAATGTAAAATAGAATATTTTGTTGTGTTTATTATCCTGCTTATTAAGTTCTCAGATTGAAAGGTATTACCAAAACGGTGGTACTCACGTAGGACTTCTCTGCCTTTGAAGAACATTTTACTGACATTATCTGACAATGGTATTATTCAGTAATGTCTTTTATAGAGATATTTGATAAGGTAACACCAGAAAGAGTTTTAGCATTTTCATCCCAAATTAATTTGAAACAACTCGTATAGAATTCTAACTTGCTCACTATAGAATATTTTATACTTTTAAAACTTTTGAAACCTATAAAACATATCTTATTTAATTGTTTATTCGTTTATTTTTTTGTGTCTTTTGTGTGCTTGTTTGTTCATTTATTTAATAATGTGTTTTAATGCATTTTTATTCATTTATTTATTTATAACCTTGATCCTGCCATGTATAATAAACAGTAAAAAAACATATTAGTACATTTTCAATATAATCCTTTAATTAATCGCTTGTCTAGTGTCCTTCCTGAAACTAAACCTGGTTCAGGAAGAGTAAAAGGAGAATAAAAACTAACAACGTTATTAAATCACTGTCCAATTATGAATACCATTACAATTATTTGTAAAGTGTTAGTTTTTTAAACTTCATTGTGGACCGGTTTTATTTTTTGTTTTCCATATTCAAAATTTTCAGCCTTTTTTTCTGTTTCCGTGGCGTCCCTAATAAATAGCATAGTTAACTGATGTTACCCATCTGCTTAGGTAGTTAATGAGAGTTAAGCCGGACACCCATCGTTAGACTTTATTTCACAGGAACGAACTAAAAACAAGCTCCATTTACAGCGAGAGAAGGCGAGAGCGCCGTATCAGTGCTTAGTTCAGGAGGAGAGATCAGAACACCTGCGCAGCTGCCAATCATTCTGGATTCGCTTGTCGATTTCACATCTTCCGTTTTTCTTGGGGATAAACAAAATGGTGCTCTTTTGACATATTTTTGCTTTTCGCTGTCAAAATGTGAAACAAAATGTTTAAAATATGAAATAGTCATTTAAAGTATTTATTTGTTTGTTTATTTATTCTTTCCATCTCACCTATGCCCCATAGATTGAATACTGCTGCTTTATAGACTGTAAACATGATCATATATTATAATAGTCATTTAATTTATGTATTTTAATTCATATGCCATCGTATGATTCGTACTGTAGGCTCAGCCCCGGTAACGAGCGGACCCCCATATGGACAGCCGCTGCCTCCCGATTACGGCCCTCCACCTTATGAGGCCACGATGCAGCCAGGCTTTGTGCCCCCACACGTGCCAGGTGAGGGTGCTATGCCCATGCCACACCTGCATGGTAAGCCTGCCGTTGCTGATGTTCACCTCATTAACAATCTTCTAATAATCATAACATCTAGATTAATGTTCTGCATCACTCTGTCACTGTTAAGGTTGTGCATTGGGATTGATCTGTTGTACTGTATTTCTAAGGCACTGGATGTAATATATGATTTGTGAATATGTAACAATATTACATATTGTTTGTAAGGTGACTGAAAAACTAGGATTTACAAACTAAACAAGAGGAAAAAGGGCTTTTAAGTGGTAGCAAGCTAAAAAGTTCAGCAGCACAAACATTTTGGTTCACAGAATTTAGAAACCACTAAAGAATAAAGCAAATTTGCCAAAAAAAAGAAACCAAAGCAGCTTAAACACATAGAAAGTTACTTATACAAAAAACAGAATGGCTTCATGAACAGTTTGGCATTAGCCGTGTTACCCTGCAGCCTGGTTATCTGTCGATAATCCCACTGAGAGGTTAATAAGAATAAAACACGTTCATGCATTGAGGCCTGTCTGAATAAACATCCGGTCAGACTGAACACGAGCGCGAATGTCCTTTTAATGATCTGTTAAACAGAAGACTGATACCCATGCAAACCTTCGAGTCCGTTTCGTTATCGGAATCAGCTTGTGTGTTATATACATTTGTGTTTGGGTCATGATGTGCTTGTTGTACTTCAGTTATTTGTTATTCTAAGTAATTTACCATAGTTAGCTTATCTAAACAGCCACACTGCTTCAGACGCTTCTTTGATAGCACATCTTTGGCAGAATAAGTGAACTGTCATATTGTACAGCCCTGAGAGATCACGCACGTTAGTGCTAGGTAGCGCATACTAAACTTGTAACATGTTGCTAATCTGTACTAAACACACCACACTTGTTTGCTTTCCCACACCTGAGACAGTGATACAACAAACATCCCTCACTCGATTGCTTCAGTGGTCACTCAGTATTTCTTTTATAGCGGGTCCCAAATGTCTGGATCCATAGGCGTTTTTCCTTAGATGAAACTTAACGTTTTTGTTTTCTATTTCAAATCCAACATGCCTTCGAACAATAGAAGATTATAGCATCTAAAAATGTCCAAGGCTGTCAATTTGAGCATTTTTTAATAATATCTGTATTTATGTAAGTAATTGCCTGTAGATTCAGACTTTTGGGGCACCAAAACTTTGGAACATCAAAGCAAATTCTTTCATTTTTGCTGAAGGCCTTTGGGTTTGAGATCAAAAGATGAATATGAGACAATAGATCCAAATTTCAGCTTTCACATACTGATATTTACCTTTGGTGGCAGATCACCTGATTTTTAGGTGTAGATACAGGACCATATAGTTGTGCAGTAAATCATGTAAATATCACTTAATATTTGGTTGCATATCCCTTGCTTGCAGTAAGTGCATCACGCCGGCGATCCACTGACATCACGTGGTGCTTGTGCTTTTCCAGGCTTGTAGTGCAGATTCTTTCAGTTGTTCTTGATACATCCTGTGTTAATCCATTGCATCTGTGAATGTCCATCTAATATTTTCCTTTCCTAGGTTGGATCCATTCAAATTTGACTAGCTGACCAACTACAAAAAATATAAACGTTTGGTGTCCCCCACCAGCCCTGATACTTAATCAGAAGGCAAGACATTTGAGCCTATGCTCCTCCCATACTTCCTAATTCACTCTGCTCACTTTGAGTCCTCCACACACAGGCACACTAGAGAGCTGAGCATCCCACTCTATGACCAACTTTTAATATGATGTTTGAATTAGTGTTGTTTTGCCCATCCACTTATATGTGATCTTAGTCAGTGTGGTGTATGAAACCTGTTCAACTGTTCTTCCCTTCACGTCACTTCAGCTAGGCTGTTTCTGCTATCAAGATGAGTAGTAACGCCTCATTGAAGTGTTTTACTCTCTAGTTTTTTACCCCCACTGTTTTTCAGCTGGCTACCACCCTCCTCCTGGACACTTCCCCCACCCCATGCCGGGGCAGTTTGTTCCAGGGCCCAGTCACTGTGGCCCGGCCATGGGACACACTGCCACGGTGATTGGTCCTCCAGGCACCGCTACTACTGTTACTGTGCTGCAGGGTGAGATGTTCCAGTCCGCACCGGTGCAGACGGTATGCCCACACTGCCAACAAGCCATCATCACACAGATTAGCCATGACTTGGGCCTCATGAACACTCTCTTCTGTCTGTTCTGCTTCTTTGTGGGGTAAGTGGTATGATTTGATGCCTGGTATGTTCTCCATTTAAAGGAGCATAGTTTACCTCAGCTTAAATCATCTTCTGATGCTCGATTAAGCCATAGAGTAAAATAACTTTACTGATGCATTAGTATTCATAACTACCCCTGGAGAGACATTATGACCACTCCTGATGTAAAGTGAATAACGTTGATTATCTCGTAACAACATCAAGGTCTGGGATATATTAGACCGTAAGCAAATAGTCGGTTCTCATATTTGATGTGTTGGATGTTGGAGAAATGGGCAGACATGAAGACGTGAGCTGCCTTAATAAGGGCCAAATCGTTGTGGCCATATGGGTCGGATCATTTCCGAAACAGCAAAGCTTGTGGGGTGTTCCTAGTCAGCAGTGGTGAGATCCTGCTGGTCAAAGGAGGGACACACCACAAAATGTCAATTGAGTTTTGGGCACCCAAGGCTCATCAGTGGGCAACGAACATGGACATCAGTTAGACATCTGCCACCTTCTGTCACGGCAGTCATGTTCCCAGATGTAAGTGTCCTCTTTCAGCAGGATATTGCAGTCTCGTACATTGCACACGTTCCTCAGCAGTGGTTTGAAGAATATGACCAAGGAGAGTTCAAGGTGTTGCCCCGGTCTCCAGGTTCCACAGACCTCCGTCTGATCATGCGTCTGTGGGATGTGCCGCGACAAGAAGTCCGACCCATAGCGGCTCCATCTCACAACCAACAAGACTTAACATAGCTGCTGCTAACATCTTGGCGTCAGATAGCACCTTCTGAGGTCCCGTAGTGACCGTGCCTCGACGGACCGGAGCTGCTCTGGCAGCACATAGTGGATCAGCAGCATATTAGGCAGGTGGTCATAATGTTTTAGCACATTGGTGCATCTTTATCTTTGCATATCCCATCTGTCTTTATCAGACACCTGAAGGGGAAATAATGGGTGTATGGGTGAAGTAATGTGCAAATATTTAGGCGCCAGTAATTGCTGTTATGCTTAAGGCCGTCCCTGAGGGTCCAGCTGTGCTAGAACTGTTTGCAAAGCTGCTTTGCTGCTCTGATTGCTGCCATCATGAGTTGTTTTTCTTCCCTGTCTCGTTTTGCAGCTGTGATCTAGGCTGCTGCTTGATCCCGTGTCTGATGGATGACCTCAAGGATGTGACACACACTTGCCCCAACTGCAAGGGCTACATCTACACATACAAGCGCATATGCTAACAGCGTCCCCCAGCTCTCACCCTGGATGCACTCACGGCTCCCTCTCATGGGTTCTGCAGCTTTTTGGGTTTTTTCCCCCTTTTTCTGCGCTTCATTCCCCAGCTCAGTTGTTTTGTTTTGTTTTGTTTTTACAACCTATTGATTCACTAATGACTGTGTATATAACTATTTAAAAGACTTAGATTTAGTTAGTGAGACTACAAGATAAATTAAAAAATAGATAAGTAGAAGAAGAAGAAGGGATTCAGTACATTTTATATGCATAATGGAAGCATTTATTAATAGTGTTGTGGAAGTACTGTTAGGATTTTAGGTTAGCGACAGGTAAGAATCATCTGTAGAATGAAGTCACTCGATCTGATGTAAATTAAGTCCATTTCAGGGTTGATATTTTTATTGTAATTATTTAATTATGTATAATTATTCTAACAAGCTAATGTGAAAGATTTTCATGTCTGTGAAAACTATGGCCAAGGACTACAGTTTTAGTTGCAGGATACTGCTTGCTCCTCTTCCATGTGAACACTGATGTGTTTATATTCTCATTGTGATGTTACAGTCAGAACATTTTCTGTAATCAAGGGTAGTTTGCATTAGCAAGATTCATTATACTCCGTTCTAGTACACACTTGAGTAGACCTGTGCAATTTTACATGAATATTTCTTACAGTCAGGAAACGTAATGCAAATACACACATCACCGCATCTTTGTAATAAACAAGGAAAGAAATATTAGACAGGATCAGCATTATATTTTAAGGTTTGTCCATTGCTGTCAGCTGTCTTACTAAACTGTGAATGTTACAAATAATTCTAATGCTCCTTCATCTTTGTGGTGAAGTGCTTCTGTGCTGTTGGTGGGCCTTGATGTGCACTTTCTTATCTTTTCTAACCGTTTCATTCATTAATTCATTTCAGAAAGGGACTTTTTAGACATGGTGCAGCTGAGAACAGTCAATCACAGACATTTTATGATCCTTTAAATCATTTACTCTGATACAATCATTATTAAAGTGCATGGTTGAAGGAAGAAGGTGATTAAGCTCTGGCTTTGTGTCACAACTCTGTCCTGTGTGTGCCATCTGATCCCTGAGCTCAAAGCAGATTATTTGTTTAAATAAGATGATTGTTCCATCCCTGGGAACTCACCTTATTTCCACATACAGAATCCGTGCAAAGTGGTGAAAGGCTACAGGAAGTAGGTTTCATCCTTGTTTTTCTGTATGTTTTCAAGTTCTTTTCCTTTTATGCAAGTTAAAAAAAACCCAACAAACATGCACCTGGTTTAAAGCTTTAATCCCGCTCAAAAAAGTGCACTCGACATTTTCACCTCAAGAAGTCAGACATCGTAATGGAATCAAGTTTGGTTTTTATCACCTTCATTCAATTTGTCTCCGTATTTAGATATCAGCACGAACATGAAGCAAACAATCTAATATGAAAACCGTATGCATGCTCCTCTGAATTCGAGCCGACTCCCTTTAATGCAACTTTCTTTTGAACCTTGTAGGCCTACAATTCTTTGCAAAGTGGCTTCTTGCTGTGAAAGACTGAATCTATGTAGAGCTTGTGTTCCAGGACCTTTAGATCAAACAACTACAAGAGTTTGTGGTAAAAGACATCTTCTGAACTGGAATTGTCATGTAAAGAACTGACTGTGTACAATTATTATTCTGAGAATAATAAAATAATCATATCTTCTGTGAGTGGTCATGTTATTGTAACATTTTATTAATTCATTCGAGTCACTGGTAATCAACTGGGAAGGAACAGTTCAGTGTGTGTTGTGTGCAAGACAGTTAACAGTCATTACTGCTAGACATTGTGTTTATAATTTGTAACTTGATTATACATTCCAGGTTCTTGCGCTAGTCTTCAGAACAGCAGCCTTCACCTCAGTATGTTTAAGGGAAAAACTAAAGACCGTTCCAGAGAAAGAACCATGTATGTAAACAGAGGTGTTCTTCATAGAGTAAAGTGTCCCCGATCAGTCGATTGCACAGGTTTCACAACCCTGGTCCGGGAGTTGTGTACGTTTTTTGGGTCACACACACTTCAACTCAGAAATGGCTCACTCAGAAATTAACCGATTAATTAAAATCAAGAGCAGGAAAAACAACCTGTTTTTGTGCAGTACACAATTGGGAGTACTCCAGGACCAAGGCTGGGAAGTGGTGGTCCATTGGGACAGCACACGGTCAGTCTCAGTCTCTCCACCGATGGCCACACTGCTGGCTGCAGCACTTGTAGAATGTAGTCATGGGTTCATCAGCAGATCTGGTCTGTATTTGCATGAAATAAGCCCTTGGGTGCTCACATTTCGGACAGGTTTCTAAAAAAAAAAAAAAAAAGAGAACACATGTTGTTTGGCTGCTTAGAATAAACATGGTTGTACATGATATGCAACATGTACAAATACAAAACAGAACACACATACACACAGAGCTACCACTCTGGAACCTTGTACAGGCTGATATAGGTAGAAGGCTGCCGTTTTTAAGACTAGAGCAAGAGCCTGAAATGTCTAGTCAGGTCCATAAAAAGTACTGCAAGTCTTACACCGTTCCCCTGATGAGGATGTAAATATCCTCAAATAAAATCTGCACCTTGAGCTCATATTCATTATTGAGTTTCATCTCTAATGTACTGTTGTAGACAGCTATAGACAAAAGTATATGTACACCTGACCATAATACCCATACGCTTGTTGACCATCCCATCCCTGATTTATTCCTCCTTTGCAGTTATAAAAACCTCCACTAGATTGTGAATGTGGGGATTTGTTTTCATTCAGCTACTGATGTTGTGTGAGGAGGTCTGGGGTGCAGCCTGCGTTCCAGTTCATCCCAAAGGTGTTCAGTGGGGTTGAGGTCAGGGCTCTGTGCAGGACACTCGAGTTCTTCAACTCAACCTTAACACGCCACGTCGTCATGGAGCTGGCTTTGTGCACAGGGGCATTGTCATGCTGGAACAGGTTTGCGCCTCTTAGCTCCAGTGAAGGGAAATTGTGATGCTACAACAAATACATTCTATACCATTGTGTGTTTGGGAAAGAACCACATATGGGTATGATGGTTAGGTGTCTGCAAAGTTTTGGCCATACAGGGCCATATCTGATTGACCATATGCATTGTTCAAGTTACACTATATAAACATAATACCAAAAGTTAGGCGCAATCAACGAAGGTAATGGTTTGAATAACGTTGAACATACCTGCAGTAGAGTCCACGTTCTCCCAGGCAGCTGAACCTCCAAGAACATCATCCACCTCTTTCAGCTTGGGATACTTCCTGTTGTTTACCTGATCAGATTACAAGCTTACACTTCACCCGTGTCACCAAAGTACATGTCAGCATCAGCGTGTCTCGCACACATGTCTGTTCTGTACACTTACCTTCCTAGTAATGTTGTGAACGTAAGGGCATGTGTTGCAGGCGAATCTGTAACACCTCTGACCCTCTTCTACGACCAACACATTTCCACATGTCGGGCAAAACAAAAGCATTTTCTGCCCACTATACGGAGGACTCGACCCACAGAAAAACGAGTGTTATTTCTCAGGAAGGTATTCAGTTGGCTATTACCAGCTATTACCACAGACACTCTCAGAAGGAGATTTCAATCTTAGCAGTTTTCCCATTGACGAAAACGCAACGGCTAACTAGCTTTAGCTTGGGTCACATGTATTACTGTGAGCCAATGTTGTCTGTTCTCCGACGTCAACAAACGTTCTCCTAACGATTACGACATTTATTCTTGTGGTACGGCAGAGCAGATATATTTTTAGCCTTAAGCACATGGCGATAGAGATTCCTGATGTGGTTAGTGACTGTAAACGTAATGCAGTATAATGTAAATGTTTATTAGGCTACGATTTTGTGCATATGTGGTAAGTTACACGACAAAGTGTAGAGCCGCCGCAAATGTGTTGCATCTGTCGCAAAACCTCTGGGAAAAAAAACTGTCACTTGTCTCACAGAACGATTATTATTTCGTTTTGGAGCTTAGCATTTGGCGTCGTAATTTGCTGGTCTATGGATAAGATGTTAACATCACGACGGGATTTTCTAATTGTAATAAAGCCAATTGTTTTAAAAATGAGTTTCTTCAGGGCAACGATTCACTTCTCCTATAGGAATCCATTCAAACAAAACAGCGCTGTTACCATAGATATCCCACAGACAGTTTAAGAGCACAGGCAAGTGCACCGACATATTGAGTTCGACTAGAAACAAAACAGACGCGACGAAACACCTCAGATAACTT
>JAQQZR010019068.1:0-22768 GCA_030068235.1 Notoglanidium macrostoma
GAGAGAGAGAGAGAGAGAGAGAGAGAGAGACACAGAGAGAGAGAGAGAGAGAGAGAGAGAGAGACAGAGAGAGAGAAAGAGAGAGAGAGACCCAACCTACAGTACAATAAGAACAGCTGATTTGTTTGCTGCATTTGCATGCAAATAAAACCCATCTGCGAGGTATAAAACTCCGGCTGGGGTGTTAATGATGAGAGCTGATCACACATAGCCGCCTCCAGTGTTCAGTGTGACCAGCCCGAAGAAAGGCTTCCGCATTCACCCGGATCCCAAAGGGCATTGTTCCTCAGGCACACTGAGGGTACCGAGACCTCAGACATGTTCTGGGCTGTAAATACGCTCAAAAAACTAAATAAAGGTCATGCCATCTGGATCATGCGATGTGTCCTATTCCACCATGCCTGTACATCTCGGTGAAGGTGTCTTCAGCTCTACCGGTCTGTACGCGAACCTTACTGGTTCCTCTATAATCTGCTCCATTGCTGTACGTATGTATTTTTTGGGCTTATGGAAAGTTTGCACCAGTGTTAGCAGTCATGGCTTTTAAACCTAGCACCTGTAGCCTGGATTAGCTCCTCATAGTCCTTGTAGTTTGCAATGTTGGTGCTTTGACGCCATACACTTCTTTTATACATGCTGCACTCTGCAGTTTTATTATTCTGCTCTTTCAGTAGGAAACACTATCACACAGCTGATACAGTAGGAACTTAAACCAGGAGATTAGCGGATGAAGTGAGAAAGAGGCAGCAGAGTGCATGGACAGGGAGTTCATCAGACTGCGACAACGTTCGGGCTTTCTCAGCTGATGCGAGGTAATACAAGCTTTTTAATAAAATGAGCTCTGAGCTCGGAGCCATGGACATCTCTAAATGACCGACTGCCCTGAACACCATGACTCCAGGTAGACACGACGGCACTCACTCAACCTAGGACCTGTTCTAACTCACTTTGAGAATGAATACAATGCCCATACATGAACAAAAAACCCACATCAAGAAACAAAATAATTCTTTGGTCTCCTTATTATCGCTCATCACTGCCAATGACGTGCTACTGGTTAAACTGGTACTCCAGCTTTGTGGGGATCTTTGTTCAGCCAGGTCAACTGAGGGCAACAAAAAGCCACACAAGGGCACGTCATTGCTGTCAATAAAGGGACACAATAAACCTCTTACCTGGAAATGTAAGGTCTGTCATGTGTCTCATCGTGGACAGAAACTGGTTAGAGTGGCACCAAGAATAAACCTTCACACACGTCTGCTTTACCTTGTATTGGCACGTTGATTGAATTAAGCTTTTTTTTTTTTTAATACTTGGTTTTTTTTTTTTCTTATATGAGCATTCATTGTGTCTGCAGTTTTGTTTAGACAAAAATTATATATATTTTTATATTTATATATTATATATATATTATGTGTCAGTCAGTGCGTTGCAATTCTCTAATGGAGCAAAAAAAAAAAATGGTTCATATTGTGTCTGAAATGTCAGTTACTCCATGTTCGTCTCTTGTTGATGGAACTGTTGTATAGAAGAGATCTGCTGTAGAATGGCTGTGATTACCAACGTACTCGCATCACCACCACAACAGACCTCCCGCTGAAATGTGGAATACACCGAGGTCAGATTTATAGACTGATGCGCCATCTTGTGGTGTGAGATCACATTGTGCTCATCATGAAGTAACGGTTCACAATAAAGTACAAATATTTTGCTATAAATTCGCACGCCAAGATAAACAGCTTGACCGAATCGCCTCTAAAACGTAACTAAATCGTTCACAGAAGACCTTCTTTTACAATCGGAGTATTTCAGTCAGTGAGGCAGGCAGTGGATATTATGCCTTTATTCTGAATTTGTCTGAGCGAAAGTAAACACATCGGGTCCTGAAACGCGGGTCCAGCAGCATACTGTCTGCAGCTCATTATGTGCTACTACACCCAGAGATGATGATGATGATGATGTCTTCTTGTCTAGTCTTACAGCTTCATGCCCTCCTCGACATTGCCTCGGATTACCCTGCTTTGACATGATCGGCTGTTTAAAGCGGCGTGTTACCTTTTCCTTTTGAAAGGAGACTTTGGCATGTCAGTGACGGGGATCATCTGCTCTCCTGGCCGAACCCACATGATCGGCCCGTCGTCGCTCTCTGTAGGGCTTTTCAGCATAAGACTGGAGAAAGTTCCCCATGGCAACGTCCGCTACACACACACACACACACACACACACAAATGACGATGGATATTCCAGTGTGTGAGCATCAGTGCATGTTAATATGAATTAAATATGAATTGCATGAATGTTTTAACTCTTCTTTGTTTATATATCTATAAAAGCTTGAGCTAGAAACAAAACCTATTTAACTGTGTTTAAGATGGTCAGCTCATCACAAAGCAATGAATCCACTCCACACTGCAGAGTACACACACACACTCACTCTCACTCATTCGGAACACCTGTACTCTTGTGCAATTAAACAGGCGTTCCTAATAAAGTGGATATTGAGTGAATATGACAGATTCAGTCACAGCAAAAAATACGTACATCAAATGATAATTTATTTGTGAGCATACTCACTTCAAGGAAGGGGGACTGCTGTAACAAGTCGAGGAATTCAGGGAAGTAATCCCCCACCTCCTCATCCACGGCTCCCACCAGACTGATCTGGCGCATGGCCCCAGCGCGATACGTCCCGTGAGAATAGGTTCTCTTTACCTAGAGCCATGCAGAACAAAGAGAACACACCATCAGAGAAGCCACGCAGAGAACACTACAGAACTCCTAGGACAATATTAACTACACCAGACCTGAGCAGAGCCAGACCTTCCACTTTCACATAATTATAACGCTTTAAATCAACAAAAGGATGGGTGAAAAGGCAAAATGGAACCATGTAGATCTGCACCACTTCACCCTCCACTTTTTGAAAACAAATGTGTGCGGAAAACATTTATGTTTAAATACAGCGACATATGGATGTATTTCAGGAATACGGTGTGTGTGCGAAATGCACGTTTCTGTCCGGAGTTGGAGAGTAAATGCTTTTCTGCTGCTCTTGTTCATCAGAGGCCCCTCAGGCAGTGCGCCCGCATCGTTCAGAAAGGCCAAAAATGTAATCATCACGTCAGTCACAGGTCCAATCGCAACATTGCAGCAGCCCTTCATCTTTGTGGAAAACTCAGACTTTTGCCCGGGTTCAGCATTTTACTTTAAAGGTAAGCAATCCGTCATATACAGAAAGGAGACGGACCCATCGCCACACTGCCCGGGCTCTCTGGATCAATCACAGCATTGGCAGCCAATCACGGGCTGGCTAATCCTGTAATAACGGTGATGCTTTATTTTGAAAATCCTACAGCGTAAACAAAACTGCGTGTGAAGACGGTTAAACCAGAAGGACGTGTTCATTTAAAGGTCCATCTCCTCTTCTCTGAGCCAAGAGCTCTCTTGCTCTCTCCGTTTCTCTCTCTTCACCGTTTCCGTCTTATTTCTCATTGTTCTAAGCCACTAAAGCCTGTTAAATCACCGGCAAATCACGATATTTGAATCGACGGAAATATAAATGAATTGCGATTCAGCTTGGCTTTTCCTAGCTATAATTGCATCATTTAGACAGCAGAGGGCGCAGTAATGCACACCAGCAGAAATACACGAGGCGTCACAGGAGGCGGACGAGCGACACAGAGCTTGTGTGTGATTAACTTAAACAGATTCAACAAGTAATGGGAGCAAATGACGGTAGGTCTTTCATATTTCAACGTTTGTTTGTTTTTTTAAGTTAAAGCTTAACTTTTTACATTTTTAATAACTATTTTAGTTAATAGGCTAACTTTACTAATGTTCATAAATATTGTTGGTTATTAAAAAATTTTACCAAATATATATTTTTTACTTAACAAAAGGATTGTTGAGAAAGGACAGAAAAATTTATATTTTACGCAAAATCGTGAATCAAATTTTGAAGTGGGCGAGCGGTTGCGTGGCTGGCGTGCACAGCCGTGTTTAATGTGGTGGTGTAGCGAGTAGTGTCGTGCCTCACAGCTCCGAGGTTTCAGCTTCCACCTTGAGCTCGGGTTACCGTTCGTGTGGAGTTTCTGGGCGTCTTCTCATCATGTCCATGTGGGTCCATTCGGGTTCTCCAGTTTCCTTCCACTGCCTGAAACTGAAGTGTCCGGTTCCGGGTGAGTACGCCGCGTGTGCTTTGGCTGCCGCTTCTCACCACAGCTTTTACATTTTCTTTTGTAAGCTTCTCAGTGCTAAGTCAAGGTTCACACTGGTAAAGCTAACGTCACCTTAATTGGCAAAGCTGCTAAAAACCAGGCATTCACAGGTACTGGTGTGATGTGCGCCATGATTACAGCAGTAATATTAAAGCAAAGCTAATTTCTGCAGTATCTACAACGGGACACCACCATACCACATCATATAGTTTAATCTTCAAACACCTACTAATTACAGAGATAACCAGAAAGCTGCAATGATCGGCTAATTTCATCGACAGGGATATTTATAGCAGGCATGTTTACTTAACCACCCCGAGCCCAGTGTGTTAACGTTACATAATCAGACAGAGCCGTGTTTCTGGGTGGAGTGTAGTTCACTCCTGACACCACTGGAGAGCAGCTGAATGGCTTCGGTTCCCGTTTCCGTGCTGCGGTGACGACGCAAAATACCACAAATATTACCGAAAGTCATTTAAAACCTTCGTATTTTATTTCCTATCCTGAGATCGGACCAAACCCAGACGGTTTGAGCCGAACAAATTCATGACCCTTAGAAGTACGTGTGACAGAAATCAAGAGTGCAAGCCGTGTGGTCTTCTCGCAGTATAAATAAGGTAAATGAAGGCATGCTATTAATAAACAGCAACTTTTTGTGCTGTGATCATCAATATGAATACTGAACGAGCATTTATTCACTCGTTTATAAGCTTTTGGAATGCTGCACACATTACTCCTGACACATGAGGATTCTCGGAGCCTTATTTAAGGGAGGATCGCTCTCTGCTGCAGGAGATCACCACGAGCTTACTGCACATGGCTCCACACGGACACCCTGAAGATCGCTGTGGATGTTCTCCCTTGGAGAACCTAAAGACTGCTGAGAACAGTTTGCACTCAAGTCTCAGCCACTGAACAGTTAATAACCTCAGCTGGATAGAAAAGACCTAAAGTTAAAACTCGGAGTCAGAAATTAACCTGATGAGGATCTTTTCAAAATACTTCACTCACGCGGAAACCCTCACAGTCAGCGAGTGGTGTATGATGGATGAATATATACAGCTCAGCCGTCACATAGCCATCTTCCCTTACAATTCACAAGAAAGCCTGTTGCTTACACACACACACGGCTCTCTTTAAGATCGACCTCGATATGAACCGAGACACACACATACAAACAAAAAATTTCACTCGCTTGAAAACACAAGCTGTGTGACGAGGCCGACACCGTGTAGTGTGATGTCAAGCATGAACTTGTCTAAATTACAGGAACTATTCACAAAAGCCCAACTAATGATAAATTAGCTTCCAACATCTTTCTTAATCATCAAATTCGTTCATTTCTGTCCAGTAGTTTCTCCAGCTCTGAATCCAGCGAACCAGCTTCTGCCTAGTCCGGTCTGCCTTCACACTGCAGCCTTAAACAAATAAAGAGGTCCAGACTGACCAGTGGAAAAAGGGTGTTTCACACACTCATCATCAATCTTATTTCATACCCGACAGAATGTTTCATGAGACTTAAAGACATGTGAAGAGCTGCTAATGTGTACCAAGATCATGCACACTAATGCTTCTGAAAACATGTGGAAATATGATTACAGGCTTTCAGGACACGTGGTGAGCGGAGAGGAGAGCCAAAAGCGGAGCGAGGTGGTTAAACGCTGCTCCATGACATCAGTGGAGCATTCCCAGGTTGTGAATGCGTCTGCTTGTGATTTACCTCACGCGCGATTCCACT
This sequence comes from Notoglanidium macrostoma, assembly GCA_030068235.1. NCBI lineage: Eukaryota > Metazoa > Chordata > Actinopteri > Siluriformes > Auchenoglanididae > Notoglanidium > Notoglanidium macrostoma. The sequence continues at coordinate 5,956 of JAQQZR010019068.1, forward strand.
TCCAATACCGACTCGGTTACGGATCAAGAGATGCTCAAAATGAAAGACCAAAGCCAGGAATGTAACATCAAACCCATGCGCTTATATTGCTTCAATTTATTTCCATGGCAAAAGTGACGACGTTATTATAAACGCAGAAAGTACGTTATATAGATATACGGACGTTATGAATATTTGTTATAAACACAGATACCAGCCCTGCTGAATCTACGCAAACATCAGAATCTTTCCAGCAGTGTGAAAGATTTTAAAAGCAGAACACCAGCAAAAGTAATTTGAGAACAGATGAGAAAGTTATTAATATACATCAGTGTGGAAATGGTTACGAAGCCCATTCTAACCCCTGCACGCCACTGGGTGTGGATCTCTGACGTCAAATCTGCAGCGCCGTTTGGTTCAGTCTTTCACACCCCTTCATACCCCAGAGGGAGCGGATCAGAAGCGGGGTAATTTATTGACTGTTTTATTTGTTCAAGTACATCCATCCTCAAGATTTTGTATGTCACACACAGTACCTGCTAGCAAGAGAACACTTGCACTTGTTCTCCGTGATGACCCCCCAGCCTTTGGGATAATGTTCTGTGAACTCAAAGATGTTCTGTGTTGGAAGACGCGTGTCCCATTACAACTGGTGTAAAGCGAACACAACATTCCACAATAAGAACATCACACCACCTGTCGAATATGGTGGGGGTAGTGTGATGGTGTGGGGATGGCTTCGCTGCTTCAGACCCTGGACGACTTGGAACAATCGACAGAACCACAAATTATGGTCTTTAAGAAGAATGTCCAGTCTTCAGTGCAGAGCATGCTGTGGTTCCGCTGGAGCAAGCGCCAGACCACCGCTTTTAAGACAACCAGTAATCGAAAGCTTGAAACAGCTTTCACACTTCACCAAACGTACCAAACCTAATTCACACAATCATTCCGTAGCATGAAAACCCAACAGCTTGCTTTCTTATTTACAGGGTCAACCAGCAACAGGGCCCGGGTACTGATATACACAGCAAGACAGCAAGCTCATGCTGGTGTGGCGTTCGATGGAGGCCAAGTTTCTATTAATGGCCCAGAAACAGGTGGAGCATGGCGGTGTGAAGAGAGAACCCACAGTGAACTGTACTCAAGAGTACTGTGCTTTTAACCCTGAGGTCTAAGGGGTAAATTAGGAACCTCCAGAGGATATGGCATGGCTTTATATTAGGAGTGGACAATCTGCTGAAAATATGGGATTTCTTCAGGCTGGTTCAAGATCAATGGTGTGATCACAATTATTTTTCTTCTTGTTTTATAATACTATCATGCAAGTTACAGAACAAAGCCACAAAACTATTTTCTCTACTGATAAGACCACAGCTCTATGAAGAAGCATCACCTCAAAGAAGAACAAGACATCACCCTAGGCCAAGGTACCATTTTCACACCAATTCTAACACCAAAAACACCTAAACGTAAACTATCATTGCTGAAATTATTTATAAGATGTGATACTTGCCAAAGAACCTAAGTACTGACCATGTAGGGTGCCCAAACTTTTGTCTCAGGGCCTTTTCTTTTTTTTTTCTTTTTGGTATTTTGTACCTGTACATGATGGAAATAAAAATGTAATCTTAGTCAATATTAAAGAAATGTGTCATCTTTATGCATTTTGGTGGCCAGTTCATCTTCTGCTCACTTAACTATTCACAGTAGCAGACATTTTAAGCAAGGGTGCTCAAACTTTTGCTTACCACTGTACGCACACACTGCGAAAAGAATGTCGCCATATGGTGCCTACACCACCTCCCAATGTGTTCTGAGCAATCAGATCTCAATGCGTCGACACATTTTAGCACATTTACACCTGTACTTGGAGCTGACTAGTGCAACCCGATGACCCAGGATGCATGTTAACGCCAGGTGTGAGCGACTTCACCGAGGCAAGAGAAATTAAGATGGAAAAATGAGAACCAATGAGTTGTCTGGTATTTAGCATTCTAGAGAGAGATGGGAGTAACAAGAAAGTCTGACCAAGATGGCCGAGGCTGAAGTCCGCATGTAGCATTAAACCATGCAGTGTTGCACCGCACGTAGATTGTGGTAGTGCTCCTAAAATTTGTGCTGGTGCTCCTAAAATTTCCAGTAAGGAGCACCAGTGCTACTAGTGGAAAAATTTAGGTTAGTTATCAGATCCCTGGTCAGTCATTAGAAGACGACAGGAGCCGGTGAAGTGAACGTATTTCTCAGTGTCATGACGAAGATCGCAGCGACTTACCTGAGCATTGAAATTTGTCATGGTGGTCGTTTCGATGTCTTTCTTGCCGAGGATCTCCATCTTCACAGGTGAATTGGGGAATTTGGAAGAAAAATAATCCAGGAAGTCAGGGAGGTAGGAGGCAGCTCCATGGATGATGCCCATGACATAGTGCGCAGCTCCGTTCTGGTCCTCACAGAACGCCAGGGTCACAAATTCATGAGCAAACCTTTGCATCTCCTCAGGTGAGAGAACGGAGAGCTCGCGGATGTAGGCGTGTACAACCAGGGCACCGCCGTTCGGCTGCTGCTCCACATGCACGAAACGGCCAAATTCCAGACCGTCTAACCCCGGGAGCCGAGAAAGCAGCTGGGAAGGTTTCCCGCCACTCGCTGTACCGGTGTCCCCGGTTTCAGCGCTGGGCTTCGGGCAGCTGCTCTTCTCCTGCTTGACAGTGGCAGTAGAAGACGAGGAGGGTGATTTACAGACAGGAAAGGGGGATTTGAATTCGGTCTCTGATTTGGACAGCATTACTGGGAGTTCCGGGCTGAGCAGAGCCGAGTACAGCGTTTGACTGGACTTGCTGTACATCTTGGGCCGTTTCCGTCTCTCCGCCTCTTTGTGTTTCTTTTTCTTTTTCTTCTTAGCCTTTTTGAGCAGCAGCTCCTCTGCATTTGATTTCGGTTTCTCCAGATCAGCTAGAAGAAGAGAGACAGGAGCATTAATCAGTGAGGCCCCACACACACACACACACCTAATAATAGTGGAAATCAAACTGGACATTAAACCCGTTCATACTAGGCTTGTGAAATATTGATTGGTGCCTGTGATTTTTTTCATTTTGAACCATCACAGTAAATGATGTAATGGTCCTGAACAGTAGGTGAGGCGTAACAATATCGGTTGTGGCAATCATGTAATCTTCGTTCTCCGTTAATGCGCAGTAACAGTTCTCCACTGCAATAATTATAAAAGCTTTTTTTTTTACCGAGAGTATAATCCTGCACCGCCGTTTAGTTCCTTTCAGCTAATGTTGTTCTTCAGGTGGGAAATAATTATTCTAACCAAGGTTCTAGGAGCGTAAAAATACACATAATTAAAATTTGATATGATGTGGTGCATAGTTTCAATACAGCAAAAATAATCATTGCCTGAGAATGTGCTGCAATATGCTTGGACAGCGAGCTCTTTGCGCAAACACTTCTGTGTTCTTACATCTCTACAGACCCATGACACCGGGTCTCTTTGGGTTCAGGTAGCTGATCTGGCATGAAGCATCCTATGGGTGGATATGGTGAAAGGGATACGGTTTGTTAACAATGGTCTCCTGAGGTCACTCGGAGCCGGGAGGCTGTGGAACCGGTTTAAACTTTGAAGATGCTCTACACAGAGGGACACGGCGGTGCTGATCAGGCACATCATGATTCACAAAATCCACGGTTCAATTCAATTCTCAGTATTGGGTTCACGATTCGATTTTCCCCACAATATTAAAAAAAGAAAAAGAAAATTTTACTACAAAAAAATCCAACGCTTATTTTCCTATTCATCAACTTAAATATTCCTTTTGTGTAAAGAAAAAAAAAGTACATATAGTTGTTAATAATAATTATTTACAAACGTCGGAGTAAAACATAATAGCTTATTACGTAAAACATTCCTTTCATTAAAAATAAACAGGTAATGAGCATTATCTTAATAATGAAGAACATTTGTGAAGGCTGTAATCAGCTTAAACGCCAACTCCCTCCGTTCGCGTCTCTATTCTTTAGCTTTCGGAAGTCTGTTAAAAGACGGCTCTTATTTCTTGTTGAGTCTGTAAAGACAAGCTCACGTTAACAAGCACCAGCTTACTGTGTTATACACAGTACACTCCAGGTAGTGTGTGCTATTGCACCCTCTGCTGTCTAGTGACACAATTACAGTCAGGAAACACTAAGATTACTCCTGGTTCATTTTTTATTTCCGTATTATTCATAAAATCTCTCATTGTTCATAAGTCATAAATGTGTACCGCAATTTATACATTGTAATATACATTGTAACATGTTGAGAAGATTTCATCAGTTGTTCCTGGAAATGAGGGGCAGGCCACGCTCGGACCGGAATGACTAACCATAATGGAAACGTGCCACATCACTGAATGCACGTTACCCATTGATTAGAACACACAACATTACAAATGCACAATAACTGAAACTTAATAACACAGTACGTGTGTGCGTGTGCGTGCATGTGCCTGCGTGTGTGTGTGCATGCGTGTCATTCAGACTCCTAGCAGAGTAGAACACAACAAAAGCTGTGCAACAGAATGGAAGAAAATTAAACCAGGCTAATTAAACATTAACACTCTGGCCAAGCGGTCACTTGTGTACAGGGTTGCCAGGTCTCAGCATAATGTCCAGCAATTAAAATTAAATGCTATACAGTTAGAACCATTCTAAAATGCCCCAAGGTTCCATAACTTGAAAAGGGGAGGACACGTTTCTTCTTTCCCCATGTCTTTACAGCTTAACTAACATTTATCTGCCACTTATTACTCATTTCTTCCACTCACAACCTCATGCCAGAATTATGTGGCTACGTGTATAAAGTGCAAACCTGGCAACCTTGTAACTCTGTGACTCTCAAATGGGTGTGTCTACGTCTGTATTTCTGAATCCTGTGTTCTGCTCTATACCGAGTGATCTCTTATCTGCTGCTTCCCAATCATTGCAATCTGACCTGAGTGGATAAATGTTTTGGATATTTTGGATAATCCACCTATTTTGATGACATAAGCCAGCGTAACGCGACGGGGAGCTGGGCCCAAAAGAAATTCTTCTGGCTCACTTTCTGACTTTGACGTCCAACTGCAGCTAATTTTGGCAAATGTTCTGATACACGGAGCCCTTTAAGGGGAATCTACAGGTTTTCAGATTTCCCCGAGACGAAACGTGCCCATTTCACTTGAAGCAAAGACAAATGCATTAGTGCGAAGCATTTCAGAAGACATCGAAGTCATCAGAAAACCTAGTTGATGTAAGGAAAGAAATTTCATAGAAAGTTCACGGGGGTGAATACTTATGCAAGGCAAGCCTGTTCCACACTGTGAAAGACCTGTTACAGTGTATCAAACCCTGTGTGTTTCATTATACACTGCTGAAACTGCGCGCGCGCACACACACACACAGTCATTACTAAGATTCAATTTCTGTACTTCTATAATGCTGTACATTTCACTCAACTGAAAATGGAACCCTAAGGCAGACGTTCATGCAGTTGATTCGAGCTACAGCGTAAACGCACGGTAACACCTGTACAGATGTGCACAAGCTGCTGGAGTCATCCCTAAAGATCTGCAGCTGTAAGTGCAGCTATGGTTATCTCAAAGTAACCAACCAACAAATGCCTGCTTGTTCACTTTTGCGACACAAAAATATTAGACATAGTGTTAATAAAATGGTAAAGATCCGTTTCAGTTTCAGATTCTAAAGATTAAATTGTTACATTTCTACATTTTGTAAAGAGGTTTTCACACATCAGCTGTAGGCATTCAACTCAGTCTTGCGCACATTTCATGTTCCCGTACAGTTCCTGTGTGCAAGCGGGTGTAACGTGTAACTGCTCCTCGCTGGAGATCACCTGCACACTTGAAGACGCAGGAGCTTCTTCGTCACGCACCAGCCTTTCGGACCATGGTGATGTGGGGCTCTCTTACTGGAGGATCTACATACTTTGGTACCTGATGTCTCTTCACCAGTTCCTTAGTTGAGGTCTTGTGGTTCAGCTGAACCTTTCAGACCAACGCTCACGTTCATCCCCGGGTGCTCATTTCTGCCTCTTTCCTGAAAAATCCAATGTCCGCGTACTTTCAAGATTTTTATATTTGCATAAAGTTGTTTGTACGCACGCTCCTGATTCGAAGGACCAAAAGTACCAACAAGCTAGACGGCTAAGTTTATTAAACACCAACCTGTTTATTCCGTGTTTTAGATTTAATTAAGCGATGCATCTGTATGCTGATTATTCTAAAGATAATACCTGTACATACATTATAACTTATTTAAAAGTAAGTTTTACTTTGGTTTTTTTCTGAAGCCATGCTAACATGACGTTACTCTGTAAACGGAGAAGGAATGCCGATTTGAAAAGACTACCCCTAGTTACCCCAAGACTTGACATAAAAAGACCCACTGTTTGCTATAGAAGATGCTGTTACTATTTTTCCAAAAATCCATTAGAAGAAATTAACATTAATAACATTACAAATAAATAGCGTGCATTTCCCATTGCATATACCACTGTGTATTAGCTGAAATATGTCCTATACAGTTAAGAGTACAGTAACGCCAGTGCTTTACCCCTTCAGAAGCCTTTACATTCAAATTTTAAGAAAAATACAAATATTCCATGATGCTTATGTCACTGTCAACGCCTTAAACTATACCGTGTTATAAATCTGAGGCCATCCCTCCCAGCCCTAGCATAAACGGGTCCAAATCATACATGCGCTCCTTTTTAAAACTAAGTGATGCAGAAATGTCTTAACTTGCCAAAGCCTCATTTCCTGTTAGTGATCATGATTGACTCCAGATCTGAACACAACAGAAAAAGAGTTTGTCTGACAGCACTCAGAGTCCAAGGAGCTCAGTGCAGATCTCAGAAAGGGGATAATAGATTAACGCAACGTCTCCTGGAGCCATTTACAAACATTCATGCCTGAGAATGTAAACTTCTGACCGGAAACTTTTACGCAGAGACGTGAATATCGGAGATTTCGTCCAGGTGTACAGTGTACAGTCCCACGGCGGTGACTCACCTTTCTGCAGCAGCTTCACTTCCCCGTTCTCTTGTTTGATCTCATTCATCAGTTTGTGTTTCTTCTTCTCCCTCTCTTTGTCTTTCTCTTTCGCCTGTTCCTTGTCCTTCTCCCTTTCTTTTTTCTTTTCCCTCTCGCGCACTCGTTCTTTCTCTCTCTCCCTCTCCTTCAGTTTGTCCTTGATGATGTGTTCTGGAAAAGAGAAAAATGAAAGATGAATTTCCAAAAAAAGAAAGAAAAAAAAAAACAAAAAAACAAAAAAAAAAAAGAAAAAAAAAAACAGAGACATGTTCTTGCTCACGCATACCACTACGAGTAAACAAGCCCGACGAGCTCCTGTAAATCCACGCAACGGTCACGCTGATGATGAGGAACAGCGCAGCAGGAGCACCCGGCTCTGCCAGATCACCACACACTGCTGCAGCTATGCACCTGAACAGCGGCGGGCTTCGTTTACCAATCTCTTCCCTTTCCCTTTCTCCTAACGGACTCTAAACAAGTACACAGTGTAGGTGATATCCGGTAAACATAAAGCCTTCAGTGGCCGAGAGAACTGTGGATGTTAACATTAGTTATTCACACAGGCGAGTTAAACACTCCAGAAGCGCCTTCATGCAGAATTCCTGTGGTTTATAATTAACCACGGAGGTTAACTTTTTTACAACAGCCCTTCAGGAAACAAAGTTAGGCCAGTACGTCCTTCTACTTATTACTTCTCCAGTGAAACGCCGCACTCGCGGCGTTTCGGCTCTTCCTCACCGAGGGATTCGGTAAAAGCAGGTGCGGATCGAGTGGCACGGCACACCACCAAATTTGTATAGGTGTATTAACTTTACGATGATCTACATCGTTATTTTTCTTTTTGAATTCGATTGTACCATCGATATCGCTGTTCGAGACTTCAGACGTAATGGAGCTGCACGTGAGGCCGATGGTGACGCACGCATGGACTGCAGACATGGTGCGCGGTCACGTCTCCTGTTAGTGTACACATTCACGTGATCAGTAACAATGATTTAGTCCAGTACTGAACGCCAGGCTCAATGTAGAAAGTTTACATACGTGATGGAAACAAAAGGCTTTTGTTTTTTTATGTATTTGTTTTGATGTTATAAAACTTCAGGCAGCTATTTGGTTTGTTTATTCGTTAACATTTCCAGTTGACTCGATCAGACATGATTGCTGGAAGCTCCCTGCGCTCTTGCGTTACGATAAAGTCGGTTAACAGACGCTTAAAGGCATTTCAATGAAGTTGTCTTGGGGTTTGTTCTATTAAAGATTCCGACAATTAGATTTTAATTTTTACGGCAAATGCAGATCGGCCTGGTCGATTACTGATCATCGGGATCAGCCCTGAAAAAGCCATATCGGCTTTACACTCCGGATCGTCTATAGACGACAGACGTACATCGGTCGAGGGGAAAAAGCGGAACGAACCCTTCAGGCTGTGGGACTGGAGGCAGAAAGGCTCATTCGGGTTCTACAAAAGTTGGTACAATCACAATACGCCTAATTAAACCAGGTAAACTCCCCCTGGTCGTCTTACTGAACGGGTTTTAGACCCAATTATAGAAAATCAGCTTCTCTGAAACACACAGATGGATATTACCATAATCATGTAGTTTACATAATATTTGGATGTATATGCAGTAAATAAAGCAAAACAACAACAACAACAAAAAAAAAATCATAGAAAGCTGAACAACTTCAGGTGTGGATATAAAGTGTGGATGATGAATCCCATGTGCAGAGTTACAGGTGTTTAACAGACCTCTCCCTCACTCTCACACACACACAATTTATTAGACAGTAAACAATCCTTCAGTAATAATCTTTTGGCTTTGGTGTGTTACAGGATTTCCACCGCAGCAGAGTAAAACAGCACGTCTCCAAAAGCAGATTAAACCGAGAAAATTTGTCACTCACTCTCACTCTCACTCTCACACACACACACACACACACACACACAGCTGTACCGTGTTGTTCTGGTCACACTGCGGCCATCGCTTACTAACGACACAAATCCACACGCTAGCTTTAGCCACATGGCTAACCAGCTAGCTTAGCCAGCCAGGCTAGCGAGTGAATGTTTGTCGCCCCGCACTTTCTTAGCTACAGAAATATCCGCCCACTTTACTGGAAATCATTTTAGAAGTGCGTTTGAAGCCAAAGCGAGCAGTTATTCTGCGTTACCTTTCTGCACCAACTTCAGCTCCCCGTTCTCCTTCTTCATCGCGGCAGGAAGGTTGCCGAGGTTGCTGCTGCTGCTCTCCGGCTTGTGTTTCCTCTTCTCCTTTTCTCGCTCCTTCTCGTGCTCGCGCTTCTCCTTCAGCTTCTTGGCTTTGGGCGGCGAGGCGAGGAAGGCGCTGTGCTTGAGCGCGCTGTGCACTTTGTGCAGGGCCGCCTGCTGCTGCTGCGCGGGGCTGCTCGGCTTGACGGGAGAGACGCTCCATGTTGTCGCGCTGCCATAACTCTGCTGCTTCTGGTGCTGCTTCTCTTCTCCTCCTCCGCCTTCGCCATTCAGCTTCTTGGGCTTCAGGCTCTTCTCTTCGCTTCGAACTTTTTTAGCTGGTGGAGGCTGGTGGTCCCGGGAAGACTGCGGTCGGTTTTCGTGTTCCTTGGGCTTGGAGAGCGGGTTCTTCGTCGCTGAGCCAAAGTGAATGAGGCTCATTGGCTCCGCCATCTTAGGGCTTTTCTCTATTTACTCTCTCTCTCTCGCGCTCTCTCTCTCTCTCAGTCTACTGCCGCTGTTCGCGTGAGAGGCAGGAGATGGGCGGGGCTTAGCGTCTTCTGTCCTGCTGGGCGGGTGGCTCATTCGCCGACGTCAGATCAGTAGTGGGCGGAGAAATAAGAAACGGACATGGCACGTCATGACGCCTTTAGGCGGGAAAAGCCATTGAAGTGGACAGCAGGATGCTGCTACTCCGAGGCTCGTCACACAGGATAAAAATATTCAGTGTGTCCTGTTTGCTCATTCAGTAATATTTGGATATCTGCTTAATGACGACTTACTCAGGAGCCTGTCACCTTCCATGTGGAAATGTATTTAGCCTGATGTTAGAGAACATTTACAGATGTTGCCCCTGTAACTACATAGCCCAAGAGCCTAATTGTTATGGCTATTATTTCTGGCAGTAATGATATTCAGGAAAACCCCATAATTCAATCAGATATTGAAAAATACAGATAAAAAATATATTAAACATAACAATGTATTCAACAATGACAACGACAACAACTATATAACAGCTCCCATATCTGCCCTAGGGGAAGAAAAGGTAAAAGGAATTGAGGAATTGGCCTACTGAATGCTATTACAGGTCGCACAAGCCATCATGGGTGACCAAAAAGCTAAACTGTACAGTTCGAGTTGTATTCATTGGCAAGGACAGGAATGTATCCCATCTTATATTCACACCACTTCAACAACTTCTCGCATTTCACACAGTATTTTACGTCTCAGAAATCCTTCGTCCGTTATTGACTCAATAAGGGCTGTAGCATTATAGCTTTTAATACGGGACACTCCCAGTTTATAAGAGGCGACCCTAGCCCCTCTTACACCAATCATATAATTTATAAGTCAAAATGAACAGAATTAATACTTTATTATCTTGGATGAGTCTAAAGGGTACTGTTGTCATAGCTAATAGTAATGAACCAGAAGCTAAAACTGTGTTAGCCTAATGCCTCTTATTCTAGATACTCTAGCTAGTTAGCTATTTCAATTCCGGTATATTTCAGTTACGGCCAGCACAGTGGTTTACACGGTCGCCTTACAGCAAGAAGGTTCCGGGTTCTAACCTGCCGGCCAACTGTGACCTTTCAGCATGGAGTTTGAATGTTCTCTCCATGCCTGCATTGGTTTCCTCAAGGTGCTCCAGTTTCCTTCCACAGCCCAAAGACATGCAGATTAGGTCAACCTGCCCAGGTTGTTCCCTGCCTCTTGCCCCAAGTCAGCTGGGTTTAGCTATAGCTTCCCTGCAACCCTTAACAGATAAGCGGAATAGATTGTGGATGGATGGATATATTTTAATTACATCAACATGTGGAAGTTACATAAATTGCAGTTTCTACCCTTTTCACACCACAAGAAAGCTCTCTGTAATTGCCTGATAGATTTTCTACCAAATGATAGTAAAGCCTGCTTTTTTTTTTGCATATCTAAAGTTTAAAAATCATGATCTCACACCCTAAAATTTAAAATAGCTCTTTTCATAACAAACCTGTCAAGACTGGCTTAAGGCTGGCCCAGTGTTGGCAAAGAAGCACCTTTCATAACAACCCTGAAAACAGTGGGCCAACTGGTTCATGTGAAGCAAAATATGAGCGGAATGCTTAATTGCATGCAGTGTATGTGTGAGTGTGTACTGGAGATGTGTCAGTCATGACAGATTCACTGTAACACTCCAAAGCCCAAATAAAGTTTTAGTAAAGGGATTTGGTCCATGTAAGAGGGAGCATTAGATCTTTTTTCATTGATTTATTTATTGATTCTTTTATTTATGTTTATTGATTTATTGATCTATTTTATATAGTCCCCTCGTAAATAGAGATATCGAAATATGGATAGATAGCTAGATAGATAGATAGATAGATAGATAGATAGATAGATAGATAGATAGATAAATTTATAGATTCATAAGTTTATATTCAGAATTTATATGCTTCTGTGAAGCTGCTTTGTGATAATGTCTGTTGTTAAACACACTGTGCAAATAAAACTGAATTGAATTGAACAGAGGACTCTATACATACTGTATATATGTTTTTTTTAAATATATACAGTATATACTCTGAAGACATTTGTGTTTGATATCAAAAGATGAATATGAGACGAGAGATCAGAATTTCTGCTTTCATTGTCTTATGTTGGCATCTGTATTAAACAACTTAGAACACGGCACATTTGCTGGCAGCCCACCCAATTTTAATGTGAGTAAAAGTATAGGAACAGATAGTCTTCAAGTAAATTAAAGTAAATAACACTTAATATTTGGTTGCATATTACTTCATCAAGCCGGCGACCCACTAACATCATCAAACTTGCATTTTTTTTGTGATGTTTTTATAGAATTGTACTGTGGGTTTGGGTTCTGTGAATTGTACTGTGTTTTGGGTTCTACTACACGATGAAGTTTCTCCCAATTAGACTGGATGCATTTCTGTAAATTGGCAGATAGAATGTTTATGTAGACTTCTGAACTTCTTTATTCTGCTGATACTATCATGAGTTGCATCATCAATAAAGATTAGTGAGCCTGTTCCACTAGCAGCCATGCAAGCCTAAGCCATGACGCTACCTCCACCTTGCTTGACTGATGATCTTGCATGTTTTGGATCATGTGCAGATCCTTTCTTTCTCCACACTTTGACATTTCCATAATTTTGGTAGAGGTTAATCTTGGTCTCATTAGTCCATAAAACTCTGTTTCACAACCTTTATGGCTCATCTCTGTATTTCTTTGTGAATTCCAATCTGGCCTTCTGATTCTTCCTGCTGATAAGCATATTTAAATAGTCTCCTTAAATAATTTTCATAACTGATTACCACGCTTGGGGACTAACGGAAATCATGGAAGGGCGTTGCATAAATTAGGATACAAAAAAAGTTAACTGTATTCCATTGTATTAAAGCTACTTAAGAAAAAGTGCTGATTAAAATGCTGCCAATAAATATTTTAAATATCTTTTTTACATAATATTTAAAAAAAAAAAAAAAAAAAAACCTAAATGAATGATAAAGGAAAGGTTAGTCAATTAACACCCTAAGAATAATCAAATAAAAAAATAATTATAAAAAAAAAAAAATGTTTTTGCAACATGCACACATTACAACACTTCACAAGTCTCACAGAACCACTTTGATCTCGAGTGAAATCAAAGCTAATCTTACAGTCAACAATTTATTATTATGTCCTCTGGTGAAAAAATGTGTTCACTGGGTGTAAATTTCATCATTATTTTGACTTTAAAAACAGAAAAGGGGAACAACATCACAGTACAGTGCAAGTTCTGCTCTCCAGCTGAGAAAATGCTGTCATCATTCACATATTTGGTATTGAGGTAATCCAAAAGTAACAGAAATAATAAGTTACATTACTTTAATCTTATGGTAATTAGATTAAGTTTCTGATTACATTTTGTAGCTAGTAATTAGTAATTGTATCGGAATACATTTTTAAAGTGGCCTTCACAACCATGCTGATTAACCAAAGACTGGTGGTTTGTTTATGCCATACTACTTGAAATATATTCTCAGAGCTTGCATGGATGCATACGGTAGTGATGGCAAAATAAATCTTTCTGAAACAATCAACTTTACTTCATAATTGTCTCGAAAAAAAGGTTAATTATGCAAAGCTTTTCAACTCTTTGTGTGCTAATGACATCTGGTGGCCAAAATAATGAAGTACAGCTCCTTGTTGCTCTTGCGGCAAGGAACTCACTGATCACTGATCATGTTTTTTGACAGAACGAATTAAGCACGAATTTCAAAGCAAAGGGTTGTGTTTGCCCAGATTTTCCAAGAAACGTTATAGATGCAAATATGAGAGCGGTGGAGAAAAACAAATAATCTACAGTCACTAATATATAAAACACATCTACACCTACATTAGGAACAGTTTACAGTGTGTGATCACTTTTTTTTAGTATTAATATTATATTATATTTATTTATTTATTTATTTATTTATTTATTTATTTATTTATATTTAGCTACTTTAAAACTGTAGATAATAGGCTGTCAGCTTTTTTCTCCCTTTAGCATACACTCGACAGTTTTAAAATTTTTATTTCTTAATTACATTTAACATAATAATAATAATAATAATAATAATAATAATAATAATAATAATAATAATAATAATTGCTGTATGCCTGTGTTCTCAGAGGTTTAAGGACTTTCCCCACACACTGCCACTTTATTAGGAACACCTGTACATCTTTTACATATACGCTGTAAAGAATAATAGCATTGTACAAACACATTTTCAATGTTATGTTAATTTTAAGTCATCTTTTACATTTTGTAAAAGATGAAATTATAATTGAGAGAAACAATTTTTTAATCTTTTTATCAAAATTTCAGTTGAAAATATTGGGCCCCCTTTCTATCCATCCATCCATCCATCCATCCATCCATCCATCCATCGTTCATCATCTATCGGTCCGGTGTCCGATGAGTCAGATGAGGTGGCTAGGGCATCTGATTGGGATGCCTCCTGGACGCTTCCCTGGTGAGGTGTTCCGGGCACGTCTAACCGGGAGGAGGTCCCGGGGAAGACCCAGGACACGCTAGAGGGACTATGTCTCTCGGCTGGCCTGGGAATGCCTCGGGATTCCCCCGGAAGAGCTAGAAGAAGAGGCCGGGACTCAGATGCTGAGTCTGTTTACACAGAGGAAGATTTTAGTCAAACCCCAATAGTTAATAAAGTTTTACAAAGGTAAAAATCACTCCGGTTATAAAACACCACAAAATCTCCATCATCTGCTGGTCAGACCTTGTAACTGCAGCAGAAAAATTCTTACACAACACAACTCACCACCAACTATGGAATTCTTCTTCTTCTTCTTCTTCTTCTTCTTCTTCTTCTTCTTCTGCCTCTTGCATATTCTTTTTCATTTTTCCTGTATCTTCATGGTCCTTTTGTTCTTTTTTTCTGTTTCTTTTTTCTTCATACTGTTTACTGTCTTTTTCTATCTTCTTTTATTTCCTTTTCCTTTCCCCCAATGCTGACACTGTGGGGACACTGTGAGCAAAAGATGGCATACTGGGAGAAAATTGTGTTCCAGTATCTCCATGGGCATGGTAAGTGGGTACTTAACAAATAAATTAATTAAATTAGTTTGGTCCTATACCTTCAGTATACCACACCATTACTATCAATGCCTAAAATAATTTCATTTGTTGAAAGTATCAGAAATAAATTAAGAGTCATACATTTTGAATACTTACATTTATTCACAGCTATGATAAAAGAAAAAATACGGAAAATATATATTAAAAATTGAGAATAAATCGGCGCATGTGGATTGAATATTGAATAAAATACTTAAAAAAAAAACCAGAACAATGGCCAAATAAAACCATAGTAGAACATGGTAAATGTAATTTAGTCCATTGAGGGATGCCAGTGGATCTCTGAAATTTATCGTCTGTTCCTTCTGCTCCTTCCCCATCCCGATCTCGATCATTGCGGAGCCAACATTTTATCGAAGTTTCCACTTCAGATATTGTGGCCCAGCTACTTTTTGACACAGCAACTAAGGAAGTAAACAACAATTGAAATGTAAATGTGCAGTAAAAAAAGCACTGTCTAACTGCAAAGTTATAGAGTCCCCACCAAAAGTAGTGGAATGGTGTAAATTTTTGTGTCTGTATACTATCACAAAGGATGGGAAAATAAATATCAAGTTGAGATTGAAGTGTTGACTTTCAATGTTATTTCAAGGGGTTTAACAAAAAAATATTGCATTAACTGTTTAAGAATTTCAACCAGTTTATCAAGTTCCTCCATTTTCAGAGGCTCAGAAGCAATTGACTGATAAGCAGTTTCATGGCCAGTTATGGTATGTTTCCTTATTATTTCTTGACAAATTAAGGATTAAAAGCCTGGAGTTGATTCCAAGAGTTAAATTTGCATTTGGCAGATGTGCATGGGAACTCTCTATATGCAGTCCAAAGAGGTGTCGTTGAAAATGAAGGAGGTCATCATTGGGCTGAAAAAACAAAGAAGACCTGTCAAAAGATAGCAGAAACTTTAGGAATGGCCACATCAACAATTTATTACATTCTTAAAAAGAAGGAATGCATTGGTGAGTTCAGCAACACCAAAAGACCTGGAAGACCAGAGAAGACAACTAAAGTGGATAATCATAGAATTATTTCCGTGGTAAATGAAAAACTCTTCACAACATCTAGCCAAGTCAAGAACACTCTTGAGGAGGTAGACATGTCATTGTCAAAGTCTACAAACAAGAAACGCCTTCATGAATGTAAATACAGATGGTTCATTTCAAGATGCAAAGATCAAAATCTTGGAGTTGATCCAAGATGGTGGCGTGGCAGTAGCATGCAGCGGCCACTCCAAATAAAAAAAGGTGCTATTTTGTTTCTTGCCCTGACTCCTACAGTATATGGATACTGAAACAGTGTTCATGTCTACCTACGCCAAACATTGCTGGACATTAAGGAACATCCAAAAACTATGGAAAACAGGCCTCCAGTCCTCAGTGTCAAGGAAGCAGAAGCGCGGCAAATGGACCGGGGTCCGTGCTAGGCTAAGTGATAATCCCAGCCAGCTGGCCCTCCCTTCCATTCTGCTCTCTAACGTCTGCTCCCTGGAAAATAAACTAGACTACATCCAACTTCAGTGAACTACCCAGCGCAAGTTTCGAGATCTTTGTTTTCACAAAGACATGGCAGATAGATGCAAAACTTTTTATTTACCCCGGGAATTCACTGCTGTGTTCATTATCGGAGTGTACATTCCACCTAGCGCTAAAGCTATGGATGCGCTCTGGGAGGCTTTTAGCGATCTACAGAATGTGCACCCGGATGGACTGTTTATTGTCACTGGAGATTTCAACCATGCAAATCTCAAGTCAGTGCTCCCAAAATTCCACCAGCATGTGGACTTTGCTACTAGAGGGGCAAACATGCTGGATCTTGTTTACACAAACATCCCCGGCGCATATTGCACGGAGCCCCGCCCCCACCTCGGCTACTCAGACCACATCACTGTTATGCTAATGCCAGCATACAGACCGCTCGTCAGA
>JAQQZR010019243.1:0-22735 GCA_030068235.1 Notoglanidium macrostoma
ATCCCATCCTCATTTGGGTCACACTGTATAGTGCAATTACAACTAATACACTTTAATACTAGGGTCAAGTTTAGAGTTCAAGACTGTTCATGGTGATTCAAGTCCTATGCCTTTGTAGCAGAACCGCTCATGTCAACAGCAGTCAAACGGCATCATCACAGTTCTAGGTGTATGTTGAGGCAGTTTATATGGTGCCATAGTTAACAGGAGCAAGTGGTTTGCAAGTGATGACTCCAACCTGGAGTAGGACACCGGGATGGGTCAGGCAGGTCCGGGAAGCAGAAGGGGTCAGGATCACTGGAGTCTCAGGAGTAGCATGTACAGCTCGACAGACAGTCATCCAACTGTCATCCAAACATCCCAGTTTACCAAAACACTCAATGCCTGAGAACCCCCCAGATATGCACCTTTACCTAGTAGAAGGTTATTAACAAAAGGCTTGGCTAAACATATAAGTTTTCAGCCTAGATTTAAACATTGAGTCTGTGTCTGAGTCCCGAACACTAATTGGATGGCTGTCCAATAATTGAGGGACTTTGTAAGAGAAAGCTCTTCCCCTTGCTGTAGGCTTCACTATTCGAGGTACTAACAAATAGCCTGCTCCTTTTGATCTAAGTAGGCGTGGAGGGTCATAAAGGACCAGAAGTTCGCTCATGTAATGAGGTGCGAGACCATTCAGTGCTTTATAGGTCAGCAGTAGCAGTAGTATTTTATAATCTGTGTGAAATTTGATTGGGAGCCAGTGCAGTGTAGATAAGATAGGGGTGATGTGCTCATATTTTCTTGTTCTAATAAGGACCCTTGCTGCAGCATTTTGGACTAATTGGAGCTTGTTTATGCTCCTACTATATATCAAGGCTGATCGAAAATTTCTCAATTTATAGCACTGGATGCAGCACATATATTTTTAAGAGATATAATTGGCTTGATGGTTTGAATTTTAACTGTATTTCATGCCATGAGTTTATCAGCTGTTCTGAAACTCATATTTTGAAATCACAAAAGTTTGTGAATAAGTGCTCCCAGGGTCATAATTCAGTTACCATTTCAACCAGCACCAGAAGAGTTTCCTTCCACAACTTGTAAGTTATTTATGTAGTTGTATATGCTGTTTCCTTGTGGATATTTTTGATGTGTCATTGGATTTACACCTTTCAATAATCCGGTTAAACGTTATTTTTAATGAAAAAAATGATTCGATAGAATAATTAATGTGTGCTTTATGATGCTCTTTTCAGCAGATTGAAAAATAAGTCTTTAATGGAAATTTGTCACTGGTGTTACTGTCACTTCTGTAAAAGCCGGTGCCAATGAGACCCGTGACATTTTATTTGAATTTAAGTTTAGTGACTTGTAAGTAATGGCACTACGTTAAAGAGGAATAATGGTGATTATTATATTGGTAATATAATACAATATTGGTAATATTGGTAATTTGTTCAAAAAGAATTTTACTAAAGTCAATTTCGAAATAGAATCTGAAAAGCTTGTTCAAAATGTTAACATTTTGCTGGTCAGAAAGTCACCATATTTTTTTTAATGAGTCTTCTGCTGGTAACAGAAAGCATGAAGTCTAGGCAAGATTCAAAAGAAGGCAGGTTTCATGGCTAAGTCATGTCCATAATGTTTTATAGCATAAGGCCATGCTATCCAAACAACGTTGATATAACAATGTCCAAAGTTCCTATGCAAATTTTTAAAGATTTATATCAATGCAAAGTGTGATGAACAAGTATTACTTTTGTTACTTTGGACAATATGAGTCCAAATGTCACATCCATAGTACTGCAACTGCCCAGAAGTTACTAATTCAGTAGCAAAAATAATCGCTCTACTTTTTTCTTTGGATGCAAAGCATACTCCTTTGTATGCTTTCATGAGGCTTTTAGATTTAGATTTTTCCCTAAAGAAAACATACTAGTGGTTTAAAGCATAAGCTGATCAAGCAGACATAAGCTATGATTACAGGTCACCTTAAGTAGATGGAGCTCCTAATTTTATTATAAGAATCAATGTGCCATATATAATTCATTTTGAGCTAAGTAATGTTTCCAATAACGACAGAGTCTCTTCTGAGCTCTGCCATGCAAACCAGGAAAAAGGTTAACCTCTACAGGGACTATTCATTTGGTTAATTAATTCAAAATGTCATGTAATATTGCCCTTGAATTTCATTCCACAATTGGTGAGGATATTTACACTGTCTACAACATGTTTCATGGTGAAATACCATGAAACAAAGAAAGTGGCTTAAGTTCAAGGTCAGAACCTGAATACAAATTGTGCATTTGGCATTAACTCCTCACTATGCCCCCTTAACACTGTATATAGCTCTTAGACAATAAGCTGAATATAGTGGTGTTTCTGTTCAGAGAAAGAAAGATATATCAGCTTTGTGATCTTAACTTAAAGCTGTACATCATCCATAACACAAGGTGTTGAGACACTGAGAGAAAGCCTGAAATATTCCGTTTCTCTTCACTCACTGTGTCAGTTATGGATGATTCAGGTTCCCTCTGTCTCTGCTGTGCAATATTCATCTGAATGAAACTGCAGAGTCTTTGCTTTGTCCAGTGTGAGAGCATTAACTTTTCAGTTGAGTGTAGCTTCGTTGCATTTTAAGATGCTGACGTTCACATTGAAACATGAACATCGGTGAAACTCTGAAAGCAATTATTTTGAAAAACAGGAGACTGATTGTTTTAACGGCACTACTATTTCATTTTGCACTATTGAGTGAATATGTAGAGAGAATTGTGTGTGTGTGTGTGTGTGGTGTGAGAGGGCTGAAATGTCACAGCTCGGTACAGAGTGATTGGAAAAGTAAAGAAAAGGAAAGAGAAGACCTTCAGCAGGTCATGGGAACACCCTGCAGAGTGAAGCTAAAGTCAGCTTCCCTGTTAGACGGGATAAGGATTAGGGCCCTTGGCACTCGATGGAGATTTCAGATGATATCACGACTGTATTATCTCAATGAGAAAATCCTCCAATGAACTTGGAGCAGGGAAAAATCAATAGACCATCAGAGCAGAGAGAGACAACGGATTCTCATAACTCCAGCTTGGGAGTACTGCGGAGACTGAGGAGCAGTTCAAAGTTTTTTTTTATGTTTTTCTCCTCTTTCAGTTCTTATAGTCTTTCCTAAAGCTACACATGGTTCAGCATTTACTTATTCAGTCTAATGCAACAAGTAATCCAGGAATCAACACAAATGATAAACATGCAGTATATCAGTATTAAATTTTGAATAAATCTTCCAGGATCCAGATTATTGGATCATATCTGATTTTCTTATTTCACTTATTAGACTCTATTAGAATCTCTTTAACGGTAACTTCATCTGTTATTGGTCCCCGGGGGACAAAATCTAGCACAAAGTCTAAAAGTGATACCCTGGTCAATTTTATGGCCAATTTTTAATCTGGGATGAGGATGATGTTTTAAAGGATAATAATCATATACAGTATGATGTTCCTGAGCTGATAGCCTGAAGCTTGCTGGAACATTTTTTTCACTATCTTTTCAAAATCTTTCCTACATACTCGCCAATAAACTCCCAGACTGAGCCTATTTCCATTCGATAAACACATGGCTTTGACACACACTGACAGTGTTTACAGCTTCAGATTCATTTGCTTGAAGTGCAGAAAAACATAACGAATGGCGTGGTCTTAAGTATGAAACCTTGCTGATCACATACACATAAGAACAAAAGAATGTTAAATCTAACATTAATTAAGAGGTTGCTGATTTAAAGGTCTGAGTCATCCTCACAACAATCATATATATATATATACACACACACACAAACTCACACAGTCCTTTCCAAAAGTATTGGAACACCAAGGCCCATTAATTTGTTTTTGCTGAAACAAAAGCCCAACCCATGACAACCTCCACCATGCTCCACAGATAAGCTTGTGTGTTTAGGATCATGAGCAGATCCTTACTTACTCCATACTTTGGCCTTTCCATCACTGTTGTAGAGGTTAATCTTTGTCACGTCAGTCCATAAAACTTGTAATGTTGTAGCTCATCTTTGTATTTTTTTTGCAAATTCCAATCTGGCTTTCTGATTTTTACTGCTGGAAAATGTATGGTTTGCATCTTGAAATATGTCCTCTGGGTTGTTGTTCTTAAAGTCTACTTCGAACAATGGACTGTGATATTTCCACCCCTACTCTTTGAAATCTGTTCATGATGTTACAGACTGCTCTTCTGGGGGTTTCCTTTACTGTTCTCACCATTTGTCTGTCGTCAATTGTTTTCCTTGGATGACTGGTTCGATGCATGTTGTTCAGCACACAAGTGTTTTTTTTCTTTTTCAGGACATTCCAAATTGTAGAAATGTCCACTGTTTTAGAAATACCTCTGATGGATTTTCCCCCTTTCCTCAGCTTCAGAATGGCATGCTTTTCTCCCATAGACAGCTCTATGGTCTTCATGTTGGTCTACCTTTCTTAAGTACAAATGCAGTCTTCACAGATGAAAGCTTAAATTGAGAGTAGATATCCAGGGCTACTTAATGATTAAACAATCAATCTTATATGACACACCTGGTTAACAAGAAACACCCGTCGCTTGTCATGTTCTAATACTTTAGTTCACTTGAAAAACTGGGTGGTTTGATACAAAGTGTGTTATGATCTCTCTTCTCATATTCATCTTTTGATCTCACTCACAAATATCTTCAGTGCACAGCAAAAACAAATTAATTTGCCTTGTGGCTCCAATACTTTTGGAGGCGACTGTATAAATGAAAACAATATACTAATATTCATCAGCCACATCCCCAATCAGATCCTCTCAGTAATATGGTATAGATACACTGTATTTAATTAAATAGCCCCAGCTTTATCACTAATAATCCTGCTTGAGTTTGGTTAGGGAATATTAATGAAGCTGAATTATATGGCAGCTCTATATTTCTTCTCCCTACTGTCTTTAATATGCTGTTGGAATCGGTTGAGGCACAACGTGTCCGAGCCACAAAGTGGTATTAAGCTTACTCATCGTTACACTCTAAATGTAGGAAATAAGATAATCTGCGACGAGTTCTCCATTTGAGTTCTTTTGTTCTGAAATATTACATCAGAAACTTTCTTCATGCTAAAACATTTTACTTCTATTAGCACATGACACTGAAAACGCTCTTACCGCTACTGATAAACCAACATGACAGGAGGCATTAAAGGCCATTACTCAAAGCCTGTGACTCATACAGTATATAAATGAGAGTCGTCTATCAATTCAGTGTTTACCTCACCAGTGGGCCTCAGTCTGTGCAACAGATTTATGGCTCAGCTAAACAAACTCACACTCACCTTCCTGTCCAGAAACAGAATAGTACAAAGATTATTGGGAAGAAAGTGAGGTATTCCCACTGCTCAGCACTCACCAATAAACACAAAAACTTAGTTCACTCATACCCCTTTTCCACCAACAGGGAACGGGTTTTATTCTGAGCATTTCAAAACAAATTGGCTTGGAACCTGAAAAGTTGGCTCTCAGCTGGTTCCCAGTCAAGCAGTGATAACATCAGTGGGCCTGTCATTAGTTTGGATAAGAGGCAGAACACAGTGTTGCAATGGAAAAGGATTAATCAGACAAATATCTGCAATACCAGAACAAAATCTCGCAGGTAATCAATGCAATCAGATGATGACGCATCCTTGATTACAATGGTTCTGCTCAAAACTGGTGGGAACGCGGGCTGGTTCACTATATGGAAC
This sequence comes from Notoglanidium macrostoma, assembly GCA_030068235.1. Taxonomy (NCBI): domain Eukaryota; kingdom Metazoa; phylum Chordata; class Actinopteri; order Siluriformes; family Auchenoglanididae; genus Notoglanidium; species Notoglanidium macrostoma. The sequence continues at coordinate 5,733 of JAQQZR010019243.1, forward strand.
TGGTTCAAGAACCCATTCCCTGTTGGTGGAAAAGGGGTATCAGTGTGTTTTAGCATGGTACTCAAAGTAAGTTCTGGATAACTCTAGAGTTCTTTGAAACATACTCAGGGCCTCAGTGATTTTTAAATGTAGTTACAGTGATGAAAATAACAACCCACAATTGTTAAATTTTTATTATATGCAATATTGTGTGCTTATAGGTATTAGGCTGCTTGACTGGTGACTTGAATCGCATTGGCTTGACTAATCTTCAATAACTCAAAAACCAGTTGCCTATAAATAATGTAAATTTAAAGCTAATGTGTTGTTGGACCAAAAGCCCTATGGCTCCAATAAATAGACTATATATTATTGCTTTTGCACTGAATCCATTGTATTTATTTACATTTAACAAGGTCCATTGCTACAAAAGTTTTGAGAACCGCAGCTTTAACACATACACTTATTAAAGGTCCACTATGTAGGACTCAACCACTTGAATGGCCCTCTCTTATCCCTCCCTTTCCAAGCGTATGGTGGCCATCAGGTGCCCATAGCTTACTTCCAAGTACTTACATTCACACTCCCTTGCTTTTCTCTGTGCTAAATAATAAGTATGAGCCTCCATTGTTCAAAATTTGGGTTCTCAAACGTGTTAGCCAGCACAAGAAAACACCGATTCTTCTTCTTTCTTCTTCTATTTATTTTTCTTAGTCTTCCTTCCAGTGCTTCCTTCCAGGTTCTTGCTGCCAATTGTAAAAACATGAAACACGAAACATGTTCTCTAGAGGTTTGTCCATTCTGGGCTACTGTAGCAGCGCAATGTGGCGGCTCCATAGAGGTGGACCCACTGCCTATGTAGATATAAAGGGCTCATTCTAAGCTTACAAAAACACAATGATTCATAGTTACAGGTGATTATACACTAATGAAACATATTTATTAATACTTTATTCCATTTCTACTAATAGATCCCTGTAAATCCTACATATTGGACATTTAAGTTACATATAAGCCACATGCACTTGAATTGAAATCCATTTATCCATCCATTATCTATACTGCTTATCCATCAGGGTCGCAGGGAAGCTGGAGACAATCCCAGCTGACGTCGAACCAGAGGCGTGGTATACCCTGGGCAGGTAGCCAATCTACTACAGTGCTTATTTCCATTTAACTGGCAGGAAATAAATGCAGTTATCACTCTATTCTCTCCTGTTGTGATGAGTGAGGTAACTCGTTTTCACTCCTGTCATGTTGTAATAGAAAACTTACAAACTTACACTCAAGTCAAATAATACTTAAATTCATTATTTTAATATTCAAAAGTATTTTTGATATATTCAATGCTTTCTGTTCATGTTGTTTAAATAGCAGTTTACTGAACAATCAACTGAAAGTCTTGTTAGTTTGATGTTGTCATAACTGCAAGTTTTAAGTTTTTTAAAAGTTTCTTTTAAAACCTTTATGTCTACATGCATTTATAACTCACACGTATCGTATTAGAAATTATAGAATTACAAACATACTTGTTTTAATTTACATGAAGTGGAGTAGATGCTCTGTTATAGGCAAATGATCAACTGGAAGTGGAAGTTGTTTATTTTCCAACAACAGCTCTTCCCAGTGCGTTATTTCTGTTATACCCCCAACAAATTGACATCAGATAAATTTTTTAATTTTTTTAAACCAAAACTAATACTACCTTGATGGTGATAGTTTCAATATCGCATGTGAGTCTCGTATTCCTCTCAGAGCCGTGAACACTGCACTATACTAATATTTCATTAAGAGATCAGTTGAATAAAGGGGCACATATAAATGTTTTCATGTCCATTATGATAGATGTGAGCTTTCACCGGGTCCGTCAGCCGTTTAATACAACAGGACCCTCTGTCCAGCTGGTTTCAGGCTACATTAGTGATGCCACATTACACCAGGTATGACATGAATATTTCACTCCTCCAGATGGCAAATCTGCAGCTAATTTAGTGACATTAGTAAAATATCGTCCATGGAGTCCACGGAGGCCTACTCAGGACGTTGGCATTATAATGTTCTAGCTGAAAGAAAAGGAGATTTGAGATATTCCAACCAGGAAAATACAAATGTACAGAAATGTAAATATACATTTACATTTAAATTTACATTTACATTTAATCTACATTTTAACACTGGCCAAACACAGAGGGAGCCTTATCATTCTGTAAGCTCAAATACTGTTTGTTTTTTATAAGGTTCTGTCTATTTCTCTTTCAGCAATCTCTTAACATCAGTAAATAATTAATAACAAGCACACACTGACTTTCAGTCCCAGTAATACTGAAAGGATTTTTAAGCACAGTGCATGTATCTAGCTCATGCTGGACATATTTAAGGCTTTGTAATCCAATGTCCAAGCTTTCAGCTGCTCTGAAGACTGTGCCAGAGCATTTACACATCATAAGAACAGGGGGTTCAAGAGAGCAAGATCATTTTTTATATACTCACTCATCAAGTTTAATTTTCAACCAGTATGCTACACTGATGCATCAAGTCTGTTCTTTTCTCTCAGTGCATAAATAAGACATGGAAATTCTTTGGCCACGGCTGCCTATGTTATAATCATCCTGTCTTTGTCCCTGATGACTAGCTGGCAGATAGAAACTTATAATCTTATACTACCGCTAATACTACTACTACTGCTACCACCACCACTATTACTACCACAATTACTATTAATACCACCACCACTACCACTACTACCACCACTAACTACCACTGCTCCCCCTCTTCCTCCTTCTCCTTCTCCTCCTTCTACTTCAACCATTATTACTACTGATAATAATAATAATAATAATAATAATAATGCCACATTAGAATACAGTGTTCCCTAGTGATAAAATGTATGTGGTTGATTAATTTTTACTAAAATGCTAGGTCATATTCTAAAGCCTTATTATGCTAGAGTGAAAATTTAACCTAAAGTTCCACCTTGAATCCAGACAGAAATATAGTATTATATAGTATTTAGTATAGTATTATAAACCCAAGAAGGTTTGAGGCTTGATCCCCGGGTCGACCTGTTCTCCTTGTGCCTGTGTGGGTTTCCTCTGGATACTCTGGTTTCCTCCCACAGTCCAAAGACATTCGGTTTCAGTCAACTGGCTATTTAGAATAGGTGTGAATGTGAGTGTTAATGGCTGGCTGTTTCTTTGTTAGCCCTACGATAGATTGGCAATCTCCCCAAGGTGTACCTTGCCTGTCATCCGAAGTCAGCTGGGATTGGCTCCAGCTTCTCCGCAATCTGCAATGGATAAGCGATATAGCTAATGAATGGATGGATGGACAAATTATAAACACATTAATCCATAGTCTAGTGCTTTGTTTTACTTATTGTTCATAATCAAAATTGATTATGGAAACTAAATGCACTAATTTATGTAAAAAAAAACAAAAAAAAAAACAAGTCTTCATAGAAACTTTAATAATTCCCTCAATGGGACAAATAAAAGAACACTTTACACTCATTTTGGTTAACCTTTTAGTGTAGGAACTTATAAACTAGAAATATGGAAACAATTCACTCTTATTTGATGCTTCATGCCTGACAGGAAAATTAATCAATATTGAAGGTACTGCATGAAATATTCTAGATAAATGATGACATCTAATTAATTACAAAAGACATCAAGCCCTTCACACCATGAACAATCAATCACATAACACTGATTCTCTGAGTGCTATGACTATGATTAGCAGGTAATGAGAGATTAAGTCTAATTTGCACACATTGCTTCATACAGATACACATTTTCAATTATTCAGTGTTGAAAGATATAATTTAATGGAGGATTTGTTTTTCTGGTATTTTGAAACATAAGTTGAATGTTGCAAAGAGTGTTGTAGCAAACCGGGCACCAAATAAATTTGTGTTCTCATACTGAGATGCATTAATAAAACTCAAAAGAGTAACGGGACACAGTGATATTAGTCAATCAAAGCTGAAAGATAAAATCTTTTCGGTTACTGAATGCGAACATGAAGGGAAACGATCCCACACATTGTGATGTGGAATGATTTTAAAAATTGTTTATTAAAATAAATATAAATACAGCAAATAATAACAAAGTGTTCCCTGGAGACTGATCTAATGCTCATAAATATTTCTAGTTACATGGATTTCTTCATTACAGACTGATTTTCATAATTACCATCATCCAACTCATCCAGTTCATTCATTCTAATTTTCTTTTTGATGTACAGAGATATCTCCATTTGAGAAAGTTCACAGTGTTGGTATGGAAAAATATCTGTACTACTTATTTCCATATTCATGTCTGTAAATGTATTCATGCAAACGCTCGCACGTTTCATAGTTTCCTTTATTATTTGGCATTTTGCTGAAAAAGACTGTAGGTAAAATAATATACATACATATACATACAAATATAAATGAAGATACCAATGAGACTTTTGTTTATTTAATCAGGTGTGTCTAATTGTGATAAATTAGCTGCAGGTCATACAGCTATTTGTAACCGAGGAAATATTTTTTGCACCACTGAACTAGAACTAAAATAAATGTGTTACATTCAATGACATGAAACAGCCTTCAGCAAGAATTTCATCCTGCATGTTAAAATGCCATCAAATACAGCCACCGAGAAAGCAATTTGTTGATCAAATGAGAGCAGATTGGTGCAAATCCATTATTTAAATCCCCGGTTTCATATTGTGATGTCTAAAATTAGTGGGAAGTCATGAAAAATAAATGCCGTGCCTGTTATCATAAGACTTGTCACCAACAGATGGTGTATAGCGTTAAATCTATGACATAATGGACTTTGTGTGATGTGATGGTGGAACCCAGAACGGTTGAGCTGAAGTGTCCATATGCAAAGAGACTCGAGAACCTGGATACACTCTGCAGGGAAATCTATTACATCACACTGTCCAATGTCACAGATTAATCTGCATAAATTTCTGGCTTGTGACTCTATTATACTCCAAACACTGTGAAGCTTTAAACTATTCTCGCTGATTAACCTGGCTTGTTCGTTGATTTTGTCTGCTAACATGTCACTCTGACTTCAGGAAATATTTTTTCCTAACTCACCGTTTGGTTATCAGTATGGTATTGGATCAGAGCAACAACCTTCGATTCTTGAATACATACTGTATATCATATCACTTTGGTTTGTGTTTACAACTGAAATACTGAAACTGCTAAAACAAAGACAATCAGCAGGCATGACATTAGTCCTGGATCAAAACTCTAATTCTCTGTCCTAGCTCTTAGTCAGGAGAAAAACTGCAAACTATAAATTACAATGAAATAAATGTTGGCAAAGTGATGATGTACTTGGCATGAAAGCATGATTTAATAAAGCATTTAGTCACTTAAGCATCTTTAAAAGTACAAAAGGGGAGAATGTCAATTCAACAAGCTTTTCAGTACCCATTTATCTCCTTAACTGTAGGCAATGTATCTATAATTTAATGCTGCAAAAGAGACTTGTAACATCATCAAACGTATAATAAAACTCAAATGGATCAATAAAGCACCCTTTGCCTGAGGCTACCTGCAAAATCTACACTTACAGCCTGGCAGAGAATCCAGATCAACATCTTGCCCATTCAGCCATGAAGGCCAACATGGTCAGTTTAATTTCAAATTCAATGGCAATATCCTGAGAACACAAGCTTTTATCCTGCTCTTGGAAAGAACAATATAAAAGGAAAAGAATGGGGTTAAAGTGAAGGATTGAGTAAATGTGACATGTGACAAATGTGACATGTCCAGTTCCATCAGCAGTTTCTTGACCCTTATATTCTGTTACCTAACCAGCAGTGAACGTCTCATTTACTCAGAGCATCTTCTTATCTTTATAACAATCAAATCAGAAAAAAAATGGATTATTTTTTTACAACATATTTATCTCATATTTATCATAATTATTAACAAGGTACTAATTAATGCATTTCATTAACACTTAGAATGTAAGCATGAACAAACATATTCATGAACGAAGGAATGAACTCTGATTTTCAGTGGAGAAACTGAGACACATACAGTACATCGTGTTTCATGTGTCAGGGAGTAAAGTTTGCTATGTGTCATATACACTCAACAAGCTGTGATCACATACTTAATCTGAGTAAGAAACAAGGATTACTTTATAATTGAAATATTTCACATGATACACTGAATTCACAGAACAATGCTTTTGAAACAGGTTTATCTAGAATTCTCTTTCTGCTAAATCTTTTAAGAGGTTTATCATAAATCTTATGGCTTCAAGCAAAGAATGTGTTTGTATTTTCTAAGAGTGTGTAATCTGTTTAATAGTCACACACAAGTCTGTATACATGGATTTGGTGATTTCTTCTTTTAATCTTTTCTTTAATCATTTTTGCTGCAGGCCATTACAACATCAGAATAATACAGCTTTCAAACTTGATTAAAAGTGTCAGGTTAGGACTGGAGGCAAGCAGGATGTAAGTGCAAGGAAATCTTTAATAAACAATATGCATACAAATCCAAAAAACATGAGGCAAGATCAAAGTTAAAACAAGCACAGGTCAAAATCACTGGGCTGACTTAAACAAAATGGGCTATGGCTATGGCGGGGGGAAAGATAGGAAACAAGAAACATGAGGCTTAGTTGTAACTACACATCAAGCTGAAGAAACAAGGCGTGCTTAAATTGTATGAGCGTGACAAAAACAAAACACAAAACATAGGTGCAGGGGGTGATGGGAAGTAAAGTTCGGGTGTACAGTGAAATGAAAACAAAAGAGTCCCAAGAGCACCCTCCGGTGCTGACATGACAAAACACCCCCTCAGAAGAATGGTTCCCAACGCTCCTAATTTCAACACCAGGCGCCCCGGCCTGCTGGCTAGTCTGAACTCTAGTACTGAACAGCAGTCCAGAGGCCACAATGGAGCCCGAGGGCAGGGTGAAGCAGACCTCAAGGCAGACGGGGGGAGCGAGGCATTCTGTGACACACGAGGGGGGTGTGGTGATGACCGCGAGGGTGGAGGGAGGATTGACATCATCCACAAAACCAGAGGGGGGAGCGGGGCCAACAGCAGAGGCTGATGGGGGACCGGTGCTCTCCACACAGCCTAAGGTGAAACAATGTCGACAGCGCACCAGGAGTGGTAGACAACATACCCAGCAAAGCAAGGGGGAGGAGCAATGTCCGACAAAGAGCCAGGAGGCAGAGTGATGTCCAGGACCGAGCTAGGAGGCACAGTGTCATCTGAGGACGAGTGGGGAGGTACAGCGATGTCCAAGGCGGAGTCAGGCGGCAGAGCAATGACTGACATCAAGCATGGCGTGGATGCGATGTTCAAGGTGGCGCCGATAAGCCAAGCAATGTCCGAGGCCAATGAGGGAAGCAGCTCAATGTCTCAGCCGATGCAGGGAGGTGGAGCGAGATCCACAACAAGGTCCTCGTCAGCGAGGGAGGGACGATAGGAAGCAGCCCCACCCAGGCAGGGAATCCCTCCCAAGGATAATCCAGCTGGACAAGCATGGACTCAAGCCAATCCTCCATGGTTCGGATGTAGCCCTCACTCTGCATCAGGCGCTCCCTCTCTAGAAGGGCTTCCTGCATGAGAAAAAACTCAGTGTCGTGCATGGGGATCCGGCGTGGGCAATTCTCATGCCTAGACGTGAGGACGGGAGCTATCAGCTGCCTGAGCTTACATTACAGTTACATTTACATTTATTTCATTTGGCAGATGCCGTTATGCAGAGGGACTTACATAAGTGCTTTGAAATCTCTATCAGTAAATACATTCTGATACTGGTTCACAAGGACCTGGGTTACGAATACTATCACACTAAAAGCTCTGCTCGCAGGTAATGCAGGCAGTAAGTATTTTTAAATTTTTATGTGAGGAATAACTGAAAGTTCTAGTCCAAGTACTTTCGAAAGAGGTAGGTCTTTAGTCATCGTTTTAAGACACCTAGCTGTTCGGACATCTAGGGGAAGTTCATTCCACCACCTAGGTGCCAGAACAGAGAAGAGTTTCGGTACATGTCTTACTTGTACCTTGAGAGACGGTGGAACCAGTCTAGCAGTGCTGGAGGATCGGAGGGAGCGCGGTGCAGTGCAGGGTGTGATAAGTGCTTTGAAGTAGGAGGGTGCTGGTCCATTTCTGGCTTTGTAGGCAAGCATCAGTGTTTTGAATCTGTTGCGAACAGCTACAGGAAGCCAGTGGAGGGAGCGTAGCAATGGGGTGGTGTGGGAGAACTTGGGAAGGTTGAGAACGAGTCGTGCAGCTGCATTCTGGATCAGTTGGTTCTCCTGCTACATCTATTATGAGCGGTGCAGCGTTCTGTGAGGTTAGCACCGGAGGAAAGCAAGATGTAAGGGCAGGGAAATCTTTAATAAACAATAGGCAGACAAAACCAAAAAACACAAGGCGAGATCAAGTCAAAACAGGCACAGGTCAAAATCACTGGGCTACCTAAACAAAACAGGCTATGGCTATCGTGAGTGGAAAAAACAGGGAACAAGAAACATGAGGCTTAGCATTAACTACACATCAAGCTAATATTGAGCAAAAAAAACTAAAGAAACAAGGAGTGATTAAATAGTGTGAGTGTGACAAAAACAAACAAATCAATATTCAGGTGACATTGGAGCAGGGCTCATGGGAAGTGAAGTTCAGGTGCTCAGTGAACTGACAACAAAGTTCCAAGAGTCCCAGAGTCCCAAAGGTGACCTCTAGCACTGACATGACAAAATGGAGCATTGAGCATTACATAAATTACTTCTATGAGGAACATAATGCACGTACAGTATCTTACACGGACACATCACCTACTGTATTTGCATAATAAAAGATAGAAAGGAGGTCTGTAGGGTCAAAATGCTTTAGTCTGACCGCAAATCATTTTTTTATTAGTGATATATGCAAACAGTGACATTTGTCATTTGATAATTGTGTTTTTGTCTCTATGCACTGATACACATGTGACAGAATGACATTTCCATAGCACTATCAATGCAGCATCATTACTTATACCACAGTGCTCTTGAGTTCCTGATTCTGATTGGTTGGAAGGTGTTGATTATTCTTCTACAACAGCAAATGCAACCTCGACATAACCAGGTTAAAATCATATCTAATTTTTGATATGGTGACGTTTTCTGTAAGGAGATATTTGTTTCACATTCATAGGAGTCTCCAGTGTCAGTGCTTTGTAGCCATCAGAGATAAAACCACAAGAAAGTCATCATGACGCATTACTGTGTTGTTTTGCCGTAACAAGACAAGCTCCTTTTTTGTCTTATTATCTTTAAAAGAGAAGGAAAGAAATGTTGGTGAAGGAACATCTGTTTGTAGCTGCTGTAACATAAGTGATTTCATGATTCTTACACATTAAATTTGACTGAAAATGGACAAAAAGTACATGTCATTCTTATAGAAATAAAACCAAAGAGGTGTGTGTGTGTGTGTCTGGGTGTGTGCATGCTCACATGTGTCCAGGTGCTTTTATAATTCAATGATATATTCAAAAGCTTTCTACATGAAAAAAGGTAAGCATGTGATTCCCATCATCAGCTGCAGGATCTGTGAGATCATTACTCAGAAAATGTGCTTTGGGAAATTTACACAACTCAAGAGCCTGACACAAAATAATTGCTTTGGCCAAAAGGTAATTTCCCTCTTAGAGAAGCGCTATTTTGTTTCACTTTGTTATTTAGGAAGGCTGGTAATTTCTGTCCTGCAGTTTTGACACAGCTCAGGGGTTCGACTCTCGAAGGAGACGCTGTGTCCATGTCTAACTCATAAAGCCAAGGTCATGGAGTCACAGAAGCTGGAAATATTTCATCACCTGCCCACCAGGGCATTGTGGGTAACTACACCACCAAGCCTAGACTGCCCACTCTCACTGTCCTTGCTTTCTCCAAAGCAATAAATCAGAACACAAACATAAAAGACTTTGGAAATTGTAAAGTAACCCCAGTGTTTATTTTCGGTTCTTCCAGGTTCTCTAATGGCTGTGTTCTGACCAAGTATTGCCCTCTGTTTCAGTTATCACCATTGCCTATGATCTAATGAAATTCTGAGTTGGATTTTAGTTTAAACTCCATCCTTACCTTATTGGTCTATTTTCACTTTGGTTAATGTTTACAACATTACCCAGAATCCCATGCTGAAAGTGTCACAGTGGGGTTTAGCCCTCACTTCATCTCTACCTATATAGAGAGAAGGAGACTCTTTACTCCTTTAATCTTCCAGCCCTCCTAATTCCTCATGTATACACTTTGCTCAAACAGATCAGCTTCCAAAACTTCCACTTTTATGCTCTTTGCACTTGTTCTGTTCATTTATTTGAACAAGATTTTTACATAACTCAGCACTTGCACCACTATGTTCTCCTCAGTACTGTATGCCACCATTGGACTTCACTGGGAAATGGTGAGTAAGAAAATAAACTCAAATTTCCCCTCCTGTTAAACGCTATTGTATTTGTAATTTTGTAATGATTACTATTGTAATTGTGCTAGCAATAATTGTGTCCCCCTGTGACATCAGCATAACACATAGCGACTATCTTCTCACAAAAATAATGAACATACAGCACCAACTAGCAAATTAGCATGAGAATCACTGAACACATTCCAATACAAACATGTTTTATGTGTTTCAAGGTGAAGCATTCATTCAAGACAGCTGGAGAAATTTGAAGAACACACAGAACATTTTTAAGAAGATGCCAAACTAAAAATGTCGAAACTTTATGATTATGCAAAATGTCCCTAGCATTTCTGATGAGTCTGATTGATTAAATGGGTCACATTATATAAGACTATGAATCACTGATCCCTTTTCACTTGCATTAAATCAAAGTGACTGTCCTCATATGTTACTTTGCCTTAAAAAGATCCTGCAATCACTGTGACAGTTTGCTGTAAGGACCACATTTACAAGTAATTGTCCATTCATATGTATAACCTAGGCATTTTATACAAAGTCTTTCACTTCAGTTCGGCCTCATTATTTCATCTTCCTCTTTTCTACCCACATATACTAGCAGCCCTTTCATTCACTTTCTATCACTGATATCTAATTGTCACCCAGAGGCTCTGTCTAAACCTCATAGCTTCTTTGTCTGACAGGTTTTAAATTGAAGGCTCTGGTATAAGGTTTATTGTGATGCTAAATAGAAACTTCCTCCATCAGTGAGTCTGCTAGAGAGACCGAAAAAAAGAGAGTTTATTCATGTAGAGAACAGAGAGGTAATCTCAGTGATGATGACGATAACAATGATGATGGTGATGATGATGATGTACTGAAAATCTATATAATAAATACACAGCAAACGTGCACATCAATATTTTCTCCTGTACGTGATGTCTTTTCATTCTTAATCCAGGTTATTATCACTTCAGGTATAAAACACTAAAATGTGTGTAATAACACTTATTAAAATGTTGGCTGCCTTAATTATGCACTAAAATATTTGTGTTCACTTAATGGGAACTGGATATCACAGTGATGGTCAAAATAACCAGTTCTCATACCTTGTAACATAATATGGTTGAACTTTTTTGCACATGTGATTACATAAAGATTACTTAATGAGTATACACTGATGAACTGTTATTTAAAGAGCTCCTCATAGGCTGAGTGGACTTCATTCAGCTGGCATTATTAAAAAAGTACTGTGTTATGGGGATTTCCATTTCCGAGTAAAATTTACATTCAATTTCATAGGAAAACCATAGTAATACTGGGTAGGACCGTCCTTTGTTCTCAGAACCGACTTAATCCTTCTTCTTCTTAACGCTGCAAATCTATCTTTCTACCACATCCCAGGGGTGCTCCATTGCATCTGGTGACTGGGGCCACTTTGAAATATGCTGACCTTATTATCATGTTCTTGGACCCAGTTTGAGATAACTTGTGCTTTGTGACATGGCACATTATCCTGCTCTATGTAGCCATTTTAAGACTAGTAAATTGTGGCCATAAAGGGATATACTTGGTCAGCAACAATAGTCAGATATGGCTGTGGCATTCAAACCATGCTTGATTGGTATGAAGGAGTGCGACAGAAACATTCCCCACACCATTATACCACCACCAGAAGCCTGTACTGTTGACAGTCCCGGTTGGGTCAATGGATTCATACCATTGATGTCAAACAAATTATGACCATCTGCATATCACAGCAGAAAGCAAGATTCATCAGATCAGACAACATGTTTTCCAATATTCAGCTGTCCAGTTTGGGTGAGTCTGTGCCCATTATTGCTCCAGCTTCCTGTTCTTGACTGACAGGAATGGAACCTGATGTGGTCCACTTCTGTTGTCTGCTGTTCTGAGATGTTTTTCAGCTTGTCATTTATTTGCACAATTCCTTTGTATACTCTAGAGATGGTTATTGGTTAAAAAAATATATAATTATTTTTTTTATTTATTCAGAAAAAATATTTTCTGAAGTTTCTGAAATAATCAAACTCAATATTATTCCTTTAAGTCTTGTGGCCCTACGTAATAGTTCTATCCGTGGCCAGTCTGCACACTTTATGTTTTTCCACCCTTTTTTTAAGTTACAGCCGGTAAACCAGTGAACAGTTTGCATTGCCATACATTGACGTATATGATAATTTGCATGTTCTAACATTATTATAACCATTCTATAACAAATTAGATTTGAAGTTGAAATTCCATCCATTATGTAACACTCATTTCCTGTAACTCAGGTGTGTCATAATAAAGGAGAGACAATATGGAAACAGCACAAAAGCACAAAACTCAGCCATGTCCCCTTCTTTAATAACACAGTGTAGAAAATGAATGCAGGCCTCCTGCTGTTTTGATTAATGAGAGCTTCTGCTGCATATTAATGCTTCTTGTCAGCCTTACAGTCACGTCCAAGGTTATTGCGCTCTTTATGAATAACTACATTACAAAGCCCTGTTCAATATCATGGATTTTTCCTGGTGATCCATTCTGCTCTGTTCTAGACCTGTGAGAGATTACTTTTCTTTTGATGATTGTGAAACTCATGATAGAAAGACAAGAGGCCAGATTTTCACACAGTGATGAATAATAATCATACTGAAGTACTACAATGCTGGCTATTTGTTTTTTGACAATCTATGAATATTTTTCCTCATAAATCATACAATTGGATTCCGCGCCTTTGGTGCAATGTGTCTTCAAACAGATGTACTTTGAGGATGTGCCTTTGTAAGTTTTATGTAATGAAGGTGAGACACATGCAAGTGCAGGTAGAACGTGTTTATTAAAAGGATTGGCAAACAGATGAAGTACGTGAGGCAGAATTGTGGTCAAAGAACAGGCAATCGACAAACAGCATAATCTATGTGAGGAAAGCAGGGCTTAAATAGACAAATGTGAGGGCTTAAAAAGACAAACTAATTAAAGGAAAAAAACAGAAACAGGCGAAAGTAATCATGACGAATTCAGCCATAAAACAATAACAGGACAAGGGAGGAGACAAAACAAAAACTAAAACTCATGTGGCAATGTAAATAAACAAAGAGCAATGTGGAAGTGTTTGCTGAATGCTGAAAGCACGCAGTGCTTTATGCAAGGGGGAAATATGTGACAGACCACCCATATCTGTGTAAAATTTCCACAAAGGTCTCCAGTCTCTGAAGCAGACATTGTCCAAGGCAGCAGAGGAGACAGAGAGCAGATCTGCTTGAACATTGGGGTGAGTGACATCCTTAGTGGAGCAGACCTGCTGAGCAACATTCGCAGCAGACCCTAGTGGCAAAGTGATGATGTTCTCACTGATATCTGCTGGCAGAGCTATGGAGCCCACCTCATCAGACTGAAGATTGATCTTGGTTGGGGAGATCGCCTCATCTGTCTCTGGCTGGAGCTAGGCTGGGGAGGTAGCCCTGTCGGCCTCCAGCAAGGGCACTTCATGGATGCCTGTTTGTCAACCTCTGGCTTGGGCTCAGCTGGGGAGGCTGCGTCATCAGTCTCTGACTGAAGCTTGGCTGGGGAGGCCTCCTTGTCTGCCTGTGGCTTGAGTTTGGCGGCAAAGTCTGTCTTGTCAGCCTCTGCTGGATCTTGGCTCGGGGTGGTTGCCTCTGTCAGCCTCTGGCATAAGTTTGGGTGGAGCCATTGTCTCACCAACTAGATTCAGCCAATTCACAGATTTTGATTCCTCCCTAAAAACTTCTGGGAGGCACTCATGTCTGGTTGATTTGAACACCCATTCTAAGAGATCACTGAACTCTGTGGAGTTCCTTAGGGAAGGGTGTTCCATGATGAACATGTACTTGGCCCACTGGGGTGCTCTCTCAGTGAACCAGGACATCATGAATCTCACCCACTCACTTCTTTGAGGCTTTGGTTTGTTCAGGCTCCTGTAATAGAAACAGCCCCGGAGCAGGAATTCATTTGGAGGGTACTTGATGCTATCTTAGCTGGGGTTTCCATCCACATATACTGGAGAAATGCTATGGAGACAGCATTGTGATCCTTATATTAAGCCACACTCATCCTCCTGCTGCATTCATGTTGCGGACAATTTATTCTGTCATGTAATGGAGGTGAGACAGATGCAAGTGTTTATTAAAAGGAGTGGCAAACAGATCAAGCATGTGAGGCAGAATCAAGGTAAAATGTGGTCAAAACAATGGTCGGGCGCATAAATGAAAAGTTAAACTAAGTCAAATCTAGAATCACAACATGAGGGAACAAAGGCTTGGTAACATCTGGTACTGGACTCAGCAAGTATACTTCAGAAGGGACAAAGGCAAACATGAGGGCTTAAATAGACAAACTAATCAAAGGGGGAAAAAAGAAACGGGTGAAAGTAATCATGCCACAGTCAGACATAAACCAATAATAGGACAATGGAGGAGACAAGACAGAAACCAAAACAAAAGCATTTGGCAAAGTAAATAAACAAGGAACAATGCCGAAGCCACTGGGTGTGCTGAAAGCGTGCAGCACTAGGCACAAGGGGGAATACGTGACAGTAAGGAAATCAGTGACAGATGCCAACTACTTACTTGTGTTTTCTGCTTGGACAAATCAGAATAATCTGATACTAGATAAATAGCAAACTAAGCACCAATAATGTTGTTCTATGTAAGGAATCATGAAGTCTGACCATGAGCTACAATTTTTCACCCAAGAACATGTAGCGCATTTTAATAAGACTGCAGTGACACGAACAGACTCACTTTAATTTGGAAATCTGTTTAAAGACCTCAAAAGCTCACAACAACCCTCCAGGGCCAATTAGATACGATGTTAAAGCGCAGATACAAACTCTTCCAATTTAAGAAACAAATTCATTTCCGAGGGCGCTTGCAGGAGCACTCAGCAGTCCGATGATAGCTGATTAAGTATTAGCACCATGCAAGCGAGACACGCTGGATTTATTACCCACGCCTTTGAGTTCCTCTGTTTAGTGGAAGCATTTTTAAAGTAAATGACTCCAGGCTCAGGAGACCTTCTCGCTGCCTCCAAACATTAGAAATAACAACTGGCTACACGCGAATGAGCAGAGAAGCTGCGTATGCTAGAAAAAATATCTGAGAAATGGAAATGAGGAAGATGAATCTGGGTCACACTTTCAGGAACGATGTTCAGCAGGGAGGGAGGGAGGAGGGTGTTAGAAGTTTATTTAACTGACAATGGAACACAAAGCACACGAAAGAAGATCTTATTAACTCTTATTAATGCTGGTCTGAGTGTCAGACGTTCTGGTGTATGGGGTCAGTGTAGCTCTCATACAATACCATAGTGGCCTGAATCTGTGACGTTCACACTATGTTCCATTCAATTACACGATGTATAAAGGAACAGCGCTCATTATGTAATGCTCTCTTCCTCATGAAGGAACACAGAACATCACTCAGTTCTCAGTGGTTCTCTATCTCTCAGGTATTTCTGACCTCCATTTGTTTTTTTTTTCATATCTTATATTCAGAAGGTTGTTTAATCCAATTTCAGAGCCACAACATCAGGTCAACACAATGAAATCCACACTTAATCTAGTTTCTCTGTGTCATAGGAACCAGTTTCTGTGTGATACTATGCAATATGTGCACGTGTGCACCTAAAAAATTATCATCCAGTGGATTTAGTCATAATAATATGTTACTAAACCAAATGTTAGGATTTATGAATAGATGATGCAAACCTTGAAGCTTGGTGCTGTATTCAATTACATAATAAATTAATCATGCAGCTTGGTATGCCCTGGGGGAAAAAATAAAACAGATATAGACGCATATCAGGTATGAATACCTGTAGTAAATTCAAAAACTGCAAAAATAGGTCTAGCTCTCAACACCAGTGTCATAGCTGATGCCACTTCTGAGCCGGATTCACCACTCCTAATAAAGATCTCAATCCAGTATGAACATTGCAATTTACACAATCACATGAACTGTTCAGCTGTTTTTTTTTTTTTTAACTCCAATAAGCTCTGCCTGTTTAAACTGCTCTCACACAAACTGTTGTTCTTTGCAAGGTTTTGTCATTCTGTTCATGCACACTCATGAGTGTTGCTTCTTGTTTTGGTTTTTTTTGGTTGGTTGGTTTTTTTTACGCATTTCTTATTTCTCTTTGTCTTATCTGTTTTTGCCTAAGCTATTGTTTGTTTCTTGGATAGACCCACTGTCCGCCCGTCAATGAACAATCGATAACTTCAACAAATTAGACTTCATGTTAAAACTAGAACTTTCTTGGCTACACCACTGTACTTTTGACTATAGAAGTATTGACACAGTTTTTAAACACTGTAATTGTACTTTCTGGTGTCATCCAAATCTGGTTCCTATCAAGGTTCCTTTCGCATTTTCTTTCAGGGAGTTTTCCTTGTCAGTATCACTGCAGACCTGTCAGTAAGGATACATTTATAAATTCATAAACTACCAGTCAAACGTTTGGACACACCTTCTAATTCAATGTTTTTTTCTTTATTTTTATGACTTAAAGACGCGTCATGTCTTAAAGTAATGATGGACTGTTGTTTCTCTTTACTTAGTTGAGCGGTTGTTGATATAATATG
>JAQQZR010019335.1:714-22707 GCA_030068235.1 Notoglanidium macrostoma
TGTGTGTGTGAGCGAGAGAGAGAGAGAAGCAATCTGATCTCATTTCTGCATGTGTATGGTGTGAGTGAGTGAGTGAGAGTGTGTGTGTGAGTGTGTGTGTGTGTGTGTGTGTGTGTGCGAGCGAGAGAGAGAGAGAGAGAAGCAATCTGATCTCATTTCTGCATGTGTATGGTGTGAGTGAGTGAGTGAGTGTGTGAGTGTGTGAGTGAGTGAGTGAGTGTGTGTGTGTGAGCGAGAGAGAGAGAGAAGCAATCTGATCTCATTTCTGCATGTGTATGGTGTGAGTGAGTGAGTGAGTGTGCGTGTGTGCGCGTGTGCGTTTGTGCGTCTGAGGAAATCTGATTTCATTTTCGTGTGTGGTGCTGAGTTGGAGTGTACCGGACACAGTGGCGTCCAGGCTGATGTAGCTGAAGGCTCTGAGGTTCAGTGAAGAGAGATAACCCTGCGTGAGACAAACAGACCAGAGGATGTTACCGTTAAGCTGCAGGACGTGTGCGCCGTGACACTGGCTATGCTTTTAGAATAATTTGGTAAAGTCATTGATTTACCTCGAGCCACTCTGTGGCACCGATGCTGCCGAAATCTCCGGCACTCCAGCTGGCAAACACGATGCTCCTCCTCGGCTTAAATCCATCTGCAGGAAATGTTTACAGGGCTTACACAACAACAGCATCAGCAAAAAAAAGCTACTTTACAGCAGTTTAGCCCTGCCCACTTACTTTACAGCATGTTGGCCCTACATACTCACTTAACAACAGGTTAGCCCCTCCCACTTCCTTAGCAGCAGGTTAGCCCCTCCCACTTCCTTAGCAGCAGGTTAGCCCCACCCACTTACTTTGCAGCATGTTGGCACCACCCACTCAATTTAGCCCCATGCATCCATTTTAAAGCAAGTTAACACTACCGAGTCACTTTAATGCATTTTTAACCATCCAGTCACTTAAGGTTTAAAAAAATGCAAGAAATAACATTTATATAAATTCTTCTGTTTTTTTTTTTTTTTGTGCAAGATTTCTAACCAATGAATGAAAGACTTTTGCAGAAGTGCTCTCAGCCCCGCCCTTTCCACCTAACATTCGGCTGTTTTTTTTTAATGTTTGCTTGTTGAAATGTGCAATCTAAAATCAAATCAGGTCAAACAGGGACCAAACCACTCATGTGATTCACTACTGATGTGTTCCTTTTGTGATTCACACCTAGCTTGACTCTCTACTGATTCATTTCTAATTTGATTCATTCCTCATGTGATTCTCTCCTGATTCATTTCTGACTTGATTCTGTCCTGATTTACACCCGATTTGATTCTCTCCTGATTCTCGCCTTGACCTGAATCACTTTACCTTTCATCATGTCCGTAATGGACCTGGCGAGCTCCACCATCAGTGACGTGCCGACGGTAGACTTGGCAAATCCGTGGCCGAACGCATCTCTCTGAGCGCCAAGCACCACATAGCGATCTGCAAAAATAAACATGAGTTCACACAACACCGACACAGTCAAGAGCGTGATGTGCAGGAGCGTGCTCCAGCTCCTCACCTGGATCCATGAAGCCTTTAATGATTCCAAAGACATTATAAATCTTGGTGTCAACGAGGACGTTATTAACAGTCACAGTCACATTCGTCTCTCCTCCCAGTGTGTATTTATTGATGCATGGCAGCGTTCCTATGAAATTCTTAGGTGCATCCTTTCCGCCCATCTTCCTGTAATTCAGAAAGCAGTTAGCATTAAACATCATGATAACAAACACTTCCTGTAAATCTTGGATCCAGAACTATTGGCACCTGGGTTGAGTTTCCCATCACATACCTGTGAAAATGGGTGGAGTTCCACTGTTGGGGCAGAGACTAGTGATGGACTTTAATGATAGGTACTACTGCAATTTTTCTGTATTTACATTTTAACAATTAACTTGGATTTAGTTGTAGTTTTTTACAACCATTTATTCAAAATGGTTATCATCAAGTTTCGCATGCAATTTTAGTCACTAAAAAGGATTTAGCAAAATAAAACCAACGATTATAGTTTTTTTTCTCCAAAATATTTTATTAAAATAATTTCCTAAGTTATATAAATCTTTACCCTATTAACCAGTATTATATAATTTCATTATTCATCAAGGAAAATATCTTACATTTCACCATACATTTCCTGCAGAAGGGTACATTATTTATCACTATTATTTTATCATGAAAAAAATATTGTTTAATGAACATTTTTCTTCTTAGTTTTTAATTAATAAAAATTGATAATGGTTCTTTGGCATGATACAAAAAATTGCTTATTTTCTACTAAAAATTATGCCAGTGAGAGGCCAAATCATGAGAAGCGTGCCAATACTTTTAGTATTTAAAAGGCTGGGGGGTGTAAGGACAACAAACTTTACGAGGTGAATTAAAACAAGAGTTATGGCTTTTCTGTGGCTGAATTGCAAACAGGCATGTGTTTTACCCTACATAGTGAACGGCTATAGTGAACTACAGGAAGCGGTTTAGGGTTTAGGAATTTGGATTTCATGACTCACAAGTTAGGAAGATAAAAATCTACCAAAATATCAGCAACAAGAGGACGTGATTGTGAGTAAATAAATACACGTGATGCAATCAATGTTCAGATACAGTGTTAAAAATAATTCATTTGACTGTAAATGTTTATAAATACTTAGTAATACGTCTCAGTATGACGGGACGTCCAGAGGCATGCAACTTACTGATGGATTTTGCAAGCTGTTTCGGCAGTGATTGTCTGAGCCAGGATCTCAGGGAGGCCAGAGGATTTAGAAGGAGGGAACTGGGTGTGGTTGAAGGAAGGAAACCCTGGAGTGTAAGGATCTCCAGTTCCAAGGTGAACCTGGATTTAAAGACAAGAGGAGATGAAATAAATGGAGGGGGAAAAAAAGAAAGTGAGACTTGAAGGTGAGAAAGATCACCGGGACTCTCACCTGGCCATAGAGCTCAGTGTTGAGCTCACTGTCAGAGTTCGGCTCCCGATAGATCAGAACCGCAGCTAGACCGAAGCGGGCAGCGTTCGCAACCTGGACGACAAGAAGACAGAAGCGGTCAGGACGACGAGGATAAAGTTCAGGAAGTGTGAGCTGTGTTAAAGAGATCGGCGCTACCTTCTCCGCCAGGCTCAGCTGTCCAGCTCTCACCAGAGCGATGTTCTTCGTCAGGGTGATTTCCTCACTCTGAAGTTTCTCCAGGTCTTCTCTTCGGCCGTAGTTAGCGTACACCACCTTTCCCTGAGAGAACATCGGAACACCCAGGAAGCGAGTTATAAAAGACGATGAAGAAAAAAAACTAACCGAGTAAATAAAACCATTATGAGGTTAGGCATCAACTACGAGCGAGGAAATTCCAGAGAACTAAATTCTAAACTATTATGCAGGGATTTAGATTGTTAGACAGAACGCAAAACAATCCAACATGAATATTTAAGATCCAGCAGTTTACTTTTAGTCTCATGAAAGTACTATTCGGGCAGGATTAGTTTACCAAACATGTCTAATAAATAATGTTATCTGAGAAAGTCTGTAGTAATTATGGACATTATTCACATGGACGTGTCTTTATGACGTAGCACGTGTATCACTATTCCACGTGTACTACACACACCTCATTTAATACACAATGAATGTTTTGTTATAATGAGCGTTTGCTGTAGGGGGCGTGGCTGCACACTAGTTTCCATTAGCAGGTCGCAGGACCATAAGGAGTCTAGGAACACAATGTGTTTAACTAAAAACTTTGAATTTCTGTTTGCAGAAGAAAAAGCGCAAAACCTCTTTTCCGAAAGGGTATAACGCGATTTGGATTTATATCACCTGGAGTGATTCTACAATAACTATAATTATATAATAACAACTTCATAAAATAATATTCTATAATCATCCCACTCCTGTTCTGATTAAAATCCCAGGGATACTTTGTTTGTCTTTAAATTTGGGCTAAATGATTCCCGAGTCACTTGATCCAACAGACTGAAAATCGGTGCACTTGTTGTACGAAACTTGATGAACTCGACTAACACTAACCGTTATTTTATCTGACGTGAAACTAGAATGTGCATTCTTTCGGAATTTCTCTGTTCCCTTGAAACGAAGACATGTTCTTTCTCTGATAAGCACATTTAGTCGACCTATAGTCGATACATATTACTGTAACGAACTGCTTTAAATTTACTGTGGATTTCCAACAGAATAATACTGTATTTTGTGGTAACGCTAAGATACTGTTAAATATTCATTCATCCCTTGCAGATTAATAAACAGTTCATTCCTGTTGGTTAACTGTAATCTAACAGCATAAAACAGTATTTTTTTATCAAGCTGTGGAAATACACACTATTACTCTTCACAAATCCAGTCATTATCCATTGACATCGTACTGATGATTGAAGGATGATGTTTACGTTTTGGTTTTTATTAATACTACTTGATCATACATTTCTGAGTGACAAGAACACGTGACTGAGCTTGACTTTGGACAACACAGCTTCAGTACCCGTCTCCCAATATTGGCAGTGCTGTTTGTCTGCATGGTCAATGAACTGCTGACATTTCAGATAACGTTTCATTAGGTCCGCTTCATTAAGTTAGGTTACTAAAATTAGTGAAGCAAGCTCTGTAGCTCCAGCAATGTTAGCTAACTAACAGCAAATTGAAAACGTTAACTCGTGTTTTGGACTTTTGTCAAGTTTATTGGAGGCCATCTCATTGTTTATTTGTTTAACTTCGTGATTCAGCTACATGAAGTACTGCTTTACATACTTAAGCTGCTGCCTCAAGTACCTCAACTACAGTTAAAAATTAAAAAACGGCTTCAATTTCTCCAACAGCTCTTGAAAAGCAGGACACATGATGCTTTTTAAACTGCTTAAAATACATAAAGTACTGCTGAATCCAGTTCAGCTACTACTACTAGCTACCAGCGCAGTGGTTAAAATGTTGAGATCAAATCCCACACTGCCACGCTGTGACTGCTGGGTCCTTGAGCAAGGCTCTTAACCCTCACCTGCTCAGCTGTATAAATAAGATAAATGTAGGTTGTTCTGGATAAGGGCATCTGCCAAATGCCTTAGATATAAATATACTACATCAAGTACTACTTAAAATATTTCAACCATCTACATTTTGAAGCTGAAGCAAGCATACACGGCGTCTTCTGGAAATCTATGCTTTTCTGGTTTCTGCTCGGCTTCTGTCCTCCCGCTAGCCCTACTTAACTTTCCTCACACTACAGCTCTACTGTTCTCCTTCTTTGTACTTTGTGTCCTGTCTGTAACCATTTTCCGTCTCTCCTCTGAACACAGTTTATTGCTCTAGCCCCCTTCTTTCCAGTCATACTCATGTCTACCTTTCTCTCCGTACATTAGTTTGTTTCGTATTTCTTGATTTTACCAGCGATGTGTTGCTAATATTTTTGTGTTGTTCTGTTAAAGTCTGATGTAATGCTATTGTGATATGAAAAAGTTTTGGCACCCACCTGCTTGGTTCCTGATGCGCTGTATGCTAAATACCCCTTCGGGTTTCCGACCTCCTCCGTCCCGATCAACACTTTGTTCCCCCTGTTCGTGAACGAGATGCCGCATGAGCAATAAGCACGGACGACTCGACACACACACACACACACACACACACACACACACAAAAAAAAGACCCCAAACAAACCAACCAAGAAAAGAAACCGGCACTCACCCGGACGGCACCTGCAGCTTCACGTAGTGCACGTCCATCCACGGGTTCATCCCCAGACTCTTGAACTTCTCCCACACCTTCTGACCCAGATCCTGATCGCCAGCACTGCCGGCCTGATGGTCCTGAGAGGAAAACTCCCTAAAAAAGCAGTTGAGGATCAAACAAAGGTTCAGAGACACATGATTTAATGTGAGTTTCATTTTAGAAAATAACAAATGTAAGGATAAGCAAAGAAAACAAAAACGCTACACTGTGTTTTTAATGGAATAAAAAGGCTAACATTTTTTGAGGCTACTTCGTATCTTCGTGGCTACTCTGTATGTTTTTGTTACTTGGTGTCTTTTCGTCACAGTGGCCTGCAAACAAACTTAAGAATGTCCCAACTTTGACTCCACCCCCAGCTGCTTTCTGAAAAGCTTCACACTCTTCCAGTGAAAAAAAGGTTTTCAGAAAGTTGCAACATTAACTAATTAAGGAACTCTAATATACTTCCGCGTGTTCTACAGTAACTGGAGGCTGCACATGAGCTTTTAAACAGCTGTACAACTTGTTATAAATGAATAAAGCAATAAGCAGATAAATACCATAAGGTTTTGTCCAGGGCTTCAGTGGTGAGTTTCTCTCTCAGCGCCGCCGTGACGCTGCTCCAGTCCGCAAAGCGCGGAGCGGGTTCATTGTCGTCCAGTTCAGTCTCTGGCTCCTCGTCCTTGTCTTCCGCACGCTCAGTAGTAGTACCAGCGCTTGAACTCGCTGGCATCGCCGTAGGGACCGTAGCGTTCATCCTGGGATCAGGCCTATGGTGCGTCACATAACCAACGAGGAAGCCTGATATGCATGGAAATAAAATACAGATATCAGTAAAATGCCTGTGTCAGACATGCTTTAAAAAAATAATATTCATAAAGAGAACCTCACCAGTGATAAAGAAGAAGATAATGATAATAGGAATCTTTGCCATTTTTCGCCATTTCCTGTTTGACTTCTGATGTCTCTGAGTGACAGAGCCGTCCACTTCCTCTTCTCCCGCAGCCGAGGACTTCAGCTCCACTGAGATCTCATGACCATCCACAATCTGATCCTGATCCTGATCCTGATCCAGATCCTGGCCCAGGTCCCTGTACGTGCCGGGTCCTTTACGGAACTGATTTCAGACAGAAAATCAAGAATTCATATAAAAAATATAAATATCACCACACAACAACATTTCTGTCACATTTCTTTAAAACAGAATTGTTTCCTGTCAGAAAAACAGCACTTACGATGTTGGAAAACTTCACGTTTGCTTGATCGATGCATCCTGCCATTATGAATCTGGAAAAAAAGAGAAAGATTAATTATAAAATAAGAGAGGAGTTCAATGCACAAAAGCAATTAAATATACAAGAGGTTTTGACAATCAGCCTCTTCTGTGGTGGCATTTTATACACATCTAATCTGGTCCAAAGTTGAAGGTTTAATTTTTAACTTATCGATCCAAACAAATAAATAAAGAAAGAAATTAGGAGGAGGAGAAAACAAACAAACAAAAAAAACGCTGATTCAGAGCCAACTGTAGGTGGAAAAAAAAAAAAATCAATGATTCAGGAACGACATTAATTTACAACCTAAATATTGATCAACAAAATAAAACAAAAAAGAAATTAAATAAATTAACAAACAATAAGGAAAAGAAACGAAGAAATGAATAAATGTCCCTTCTACAACTGGCTCTGAAACAAAGTTTAGAAGTTAAAAAAGAAATAAAAATTTATCAGCTCACATCTAGTCATACATTAAATAAATAAAATGAAATGAAATTGAGAATAAAATAATTAATCAAAATAAATGAACAAATTTATAAATCATATTAAAAAGCACTGAACGGACCAGTTGTACACATGTTCAAGTGGAGAAGGAAATAAAACAGAAAAAACAGTCCAAACAATAAAGGGAAAGAAGAAATAAAACAATAAATTTATACATTTTAAAACCTGCTTGTATAATATCACTGGAACATGGTGGCGTTTCATAATCAGTACTGTGTGTGTGTGCGCGCGCGTTTGTGCGTGTGTGTGTGTGTTTGTGCATGTATGCGTGCGTGTGTCTGTGCGCCTGCATGCGTGCGTGTGTCTGTGTGTGCATGTATGCGTGCGTGTGTCTGTGTGCACGTTTGTGTGTGTGTGTGTGTGCGCGTGCGAGATCTAATCAGGAGGAAAACCTGTTAAGCAACTTTACTGCAATCAGGACTCCTGTAACTGAAAACATTTCAAGTGTTTCCTGTTTAAGATTTCAAAACCTAAAAACCTCAAAGAGAAGAAAACTGAAAGCAGAAACAAGTTTAGAGAATGAGTAACCTGATGGCCACAGATGCTTCTTCACAGCGCCACGCAAAGAGAAGAAATGGCGCAAAATCTTCAACTGTCACTTCCTCAGTCATTACACCTGCAGCATTTTCACTAGTCACAGCTGGTTAATGACCGGGGACTCATTTACTGACATCAACGACGCATTTACTGATTCACATGACTCACAGTCAGCATGAGAGTTATAAAAAATAGAAATATAAAGCCAACAGATCGGTGCAGGGGATTTACAGACAAGTCATTTCAAAAGTGGGTCAAAAGCAGGTGAGAAGACACACAATCATTTTCTAAAAGTTAAAACCATTTCTATATGATGAACATCAGGAAGCTGAGTGCACAAACAGGAACTCACGGTGATTTCCTTACAATAAACTCTCTCATAGCTGGAGAATTTGTGTTCACAACATCCTTGTCCTTTATGAAAAATGACGAGGACACACAAAAAACAATCACCCAAAAAACATCAGTCACTTAAATCACACAGCGAAATCTAAGAGAGAAGATAAGAGCGAGTTTACAATTACGCAAATCAGAGCTCATAATAATAATTAATATGATAATAATAATAATAATAATAAGAAGAAGAAGAAGAAGAATACAGAGACAGCTGTAAATTATACAAACAAATAGATGTAAACTGCTATGTAATATAATACAACAATAATAAGAAGAAGTTTCAAGATTCAGGACAACTGATCCAATTTCCCCAAAAAACTCCTGTTTCAGAGTTCATGCAATCAGACAACAAAATCTAAGAGATAAGAGATAAGAGTGAGGCGCCAGGCTTCAGGCGTCACTTTATTACGCAAATCAGAGCTCATGTTGTACGACCCTGATTCCAAAAAGTTGGGACACTGAATAAAATGTAAATAAAAACAGAATGCAGTGATTTGCAAATTCGTTTCAACCTGTGTTCTACTGAATACAATACAAAGACAAGATATTTACTGCTCAAACCGATGAGGTTTTGTAACTATACACTCACATTGATATTCTGAATTTGATGCCTGCAACATGTTCCAAAAAAGCTGGGACAGAGGCAACAAAAGACTAGGTAAGTTGTGTAATCCTCAAAGACCACATGTTTGGAACATTCCACAGGTAAGCAGGTTAATTGGTAGCAGAAGATCATGAAAGGAACATCAATGTTCACTAGCAACGATGGAGAGAGGTTCACCAACGTACAATTTCTCAACATTTCAGTTATTCAAGATTAAATTGCAAGACATTTAGTAATTTCACCAACTACAATCCATAAGATCATAAAAAAAAGGTTTAGAGAATCTGCAGAAATCTCTGTATGCAAGGGGCGAGGCTGAAAACCAACTCTGAATACCCGTTACTTACGAGCCCTCAGGCAGCACTGCGTTCAAAACCAACATGATTTAATAAAGGACATTATTGCATGGGCTCGGGAACACTTCTGAGTATCATTGTTGGTAAACACAGTTCATTGCTGCATCTACAAATGCAATTCAAAAGTCATACATCAACAACATCCAGAAACACCGCCGACTTCTCTGGGCCTGAGCTCATCTGAGATGAACTGACGCAAAGTGGAAAGATGTGCTGTGGTCAGACGAGTTCCAAAAGCAATTTGAAATGTGAAATCATGGACAGCGCGCCCTCTGGGCTAAAGACGAAAAGGACCATGCAGATTGTAACCAAAGTTCAAAAGCTAGTATCTGTGATGGTATGGGAGTGTGTTAGTGCCCATGGCATGGGTAACTTGCACGTCTGTGAAGGCACCATTAATGCTGAAAGGTACATACAGGATTTGGAGAAACATATGCTGCCACCCAGATGACGTCATTTTCAGGGACGTCTCTGTTTATTCCAGCAAGACAATACCGAGCCACATTCTGCTTGCGTTACAGCAGCGTGGCTTCATAGTAAAAGAGCATGGGTGCTAGACTGGCCTCCCTGCAGTCCAGACCTGTGTGTGGCTAATAATGAAGCGCAGAAAACTGCGACATCGGACTGTTAAGCAACTGACTTTGTATATCAAGAAAGAATTTCACTTTTAAAACTTCAACCATTAGGGTCCTCAGTTCCCAAACACTTACTGAGCGCTGTTAAAAGAAAAGGTGATGGAACAGTGGTAAACATGGCCCTGTCCCAACTTTTTGGAACGTGTTGCAGGAATCAAATTCAGAATGAATGTTTGAACAGTAAATATCGTGTGTCTGTATCGTATTCAATTGAATGGAGCGCAAAAAAGATTTGCAAAACATTGCATTCTGTTTTTATTTACAGTTTACACAGCTTTTTTGGAATTGGGTTATGAATAAAGTTGTTGTAATAATAATCATAATACAGGAAATAGTACAGGATTTTTATAGATAATGTAGTACATGATTTAAACCAAATAATAAATAAACCCAACAAATACATTAATAATAATAATAACAATAATTTCCTATTATAATGGACATAATTTTTTTTAATTAATCTTAATTATATTAATACTTTGAATTATTTCACTAAAAAAATGAATAATGAAGCAACAGCATATATGCATTTAAAAAATTCACCTTTTAATAATGCAGTGTTATTAAACTGTTCATTTTTTCCACTATAAACACTTTAGGTACACCACTCAGCTTTATCACAATAAAATATTATTACAGGAAGTCAGCAAATACTTATTCTATTATAGGTGCCAATAATTTAAAAACCACAATTTGCATGAACATAAACCAATTCATTCAATTTGTGCCTTGTCATGAAGGGTACCAATAATTTTGCTGGAGATGACAATATAAAAGAGTTCCATTTCATCATCATCATCATCATCATCAAGCTTCTTGTCCAGCTTTAGGTCCCGAATGATTTGAGTTTTATATTAAATTATAGATTTAGATTTTCCCTAGATTTTCCGCCAATAAGCGCGTGCTAGCACAGGGTCCACTTCCGGTTGGGAGTGCATAAAGGTCGGTTAAATTACCAATGAGGACAAAAATAATAATAAAAAAGAGGCAAATGCACTTTATTAATCAATATTTAAGAAATTAAAGATTTCAACATGGCTCTCATAATAAAGTTAACAACACGATGCTAACTCGGCTAATAAATATATGTAAACCTTGGCTCTCAGCAGGCAGAAGCAAGTTAAACATTTACATTTTTCCGGTTCCTGGTTAAATTTAGACAACAATAGCTTCTTGGCTAATAATTAGCATGTTAAATGAATGACTCAACCTACACAAAATAGCTGAATTGCCAGTCTAATGCTGCAGATTAGATAACAGGAATCAGTTTTAATCAACGCTACATTCATTATATTTTTAAAACCTTAAAATGTCTCACCTTTTAATCTGAAGTGGATAAGAAGAAACAGGAAGCAGTTCCTGCACTCGCGCCAACAAGCAGTCTGTGTGAAACCGAGCCGAATCTGCGATTCATGAATCAACGACTCGGTATACGAAGAGTCATTCAAGAGTCGACTCGCTTATGCCTATATAGTGTTTCTCTCTTTTTTCAATTCTTGCTTTCAGTCATACTTGTTCTTTGTTTCTTTCTCTTGTCTCTTCATTTATATTTTCAGCTCTACTTACTCTCTTTCTCCCTCTTTTTTAATTCTTGCCTTTATAATTACTTTCTTTCCATTCTATTCCTTTATTCTACATTTTTCTATTTTCTTTTCTATTCCTTTATCCTGTATTTTCATTTCTTCTTTCCACTGTTAATCTTCTTTCTTTCTTTCTTTTTCTTTCTCACATTTTTCAGTTATTATTTTCTATTACACTCTTTTGTTCTTTCTTTTTTTTCTATTAGCATAACCAATCTCATTACCTATTGTAATAGAGGACTGTCCCAGTGGCTCAAATCCCATAATGGTGTCATGGGAGTGAACCAAAGAGCAGAGCCAACTAAAAGGTGATGTGCACAAGCTGCTAACTAAGGCATATGGCCTAGCTAAGTGGGGATAGACCATGGGAAGCAAATTGAGGGAAGAACACTTCCAAAGAGGAGCTATAAACCCAGAATAAACAAAGAACTGGGAGTGGCCAAAGAGGCTGGAGAAGAATATACAGAAAAACAACAGGTCAGGAAGGACCGGCTTAGGAAGGAAATACTTTTTTTTAAAGCAAGGATGTGGAGAAAGCCAGAAAAATCCCAAGAGATGAGCTCCAAAAGCTTTAGGGAGAGAGAGGGAGAGAGAGCAAGAGAGACAGAGGAACTCCAAGAGATAAACCTATATCTTATACATTTTTACCAAATTACATCCTACTAGGTATATCATGGAACAGCTCAGGACTGAATGTTTGAGTAACTCTACAGAGAGTTAACTAGGAACAAAAGTTTTTTTTTCCCTATTTCCATGATAAGGAACCTTTCCAGGATAAGGAATCGAAAAAAATGGCTATGCTGATAAGCCGAGGCCATCCCAGCACAGAGGAAAGGTTAGAGTACAGTGTTAGTTTTTGAAATACTGTCCAGTTTTTGAAATGCTGACTACTGAGAGGCAGATCATCAATATCAGTATCAGTGTTATCCAAAATGGTGACTCGCTACTTGGTGCAGAGGATTCTGGGAAGGATGAGTCGGTCCCTTTAAAGTGTAACTTCACTCCCAGCTCTGAGCCTAACTCCACCCACTGCATAATTTTGAAAAATGCTAATACGTGGGCAAGAGCCTGAGGAGGGAGGCACGACAGGGAGGTGGGTGAGGCAGGAGCTGAGGGTCTAAATGGAAAGAATGCAGTCTGCTGGTGCTTCTACGGCCATCAAAGGCTACATGTACACTGCCATGCTGAAGTGATTCAAATCTGAATTTTTGCCTTAATGTGAGACAGATCTGATCTTTTCAGGGCTGTGTGAACACGCATCTTTTCAAATAAAGTCCAATGGGCTACGTTCACACCGCAAGTCTCATTGCTCAATTCCGATTTTTTGCTCCGATCAGATTTGTCTATCATGAAGGTTCACATTCATAAGCACAAATATGAACCAGTGACAAAACAAGTGGATTATAATAAAAAGAGGGTTAGCAAAAAATAGTGTAAAGTCCTGTGAATGATGAACCTCGATCAGCATATATTTGAAAATGTGCATGGTTTCACAGAACTCTTTCAGAACTACTCAGGGGCGGGGCCTGTGGGAGGAAGGCCCGCCCACCTCTAATTAGGGGGTTGTTCATTCTTTCTTTCTTTTTTTTTTTTAAATAAAAATTTAATGCAGATGATAAGTTGACTCGGTTGACTCTAAGTCAACACTGACCTTGCAAGGTTCAGGATGATTTTAACCAGTAGACGGGGTGTTGATCCATTTTCAACACATAAAATGCCAATTTTAAAAAATTTGGTCAATAGACTATTAACACCGGCCCTGATGTGTTTCATCACATTACAGTCATATCATTTAGTTCACAGCTCATATCAAAACTTAAAAACTTACAAATAAAAACGTAAAACACATTTAAGTGTGAAGTATCTCTTTCATTCATTCCTTGCTGTTCAGTAAGTAAAACCAACCAACAAACAAGTGTTTCGGAGCCGAAAGAGTCGACTCTTATTGGTGATCTGACCGAGTTGTGGCTACCCGATCTGCGTCTCTTAGACGAGCCCTGCGTGCGTGCGTACAATAAACATGGAGTTTGTTTGGCAGTAAACAAGTAAACAGCTGAGAAACTAATAATTTATTGCTATTAAGACAATTTTGGGAAAAATATTGATCATCCTTGTTATTATAACTAAATTGATGATCACAGATCAGAACTAACTGCACGTGTTTGTTGAAATAGAAGAGATGTTATACTCATGTTATAATTACATAACAACAAGGTTTTTAGACTCTTTAGAGAACAGAGTCCCGGAAATAATCTTCTGTATTACGTATGGGTTAGACAAAAAATAGCATTAATTTAATTAATCTGAAAAGTATTTTCAGGACAAGGTTTATACACCATACTTCATTCATAATAACAGACTTAACATTAGTTTGTGTAACAATATTGTGGTTGTATATATTATAAACATGGATACTGAAGTTCTGTATGTTTTGGATTGATGTTTTCAAATTTATTAGTGCAGAATCAAAGTGATAACAAATGAAGTCCAGTTATTTAATACTACAGTTAAGGTCAGAATTATTAGCCCCCCTAAAGAAATCACACAAAACCCTTAATATTTCCATGGAAATGACCATAACAAAAACTGTTAATACCTGCATTGCTTCCAAAAGAGCAAAGACAAAATCTCCACAAGTGTGATTAAGATATTCTATCGATGTGCTGAATTTTAACAAGAAAACTGAAAAATGACAAGGCCAAAATTATTAGACCCCCTGTGTTTTTTTTTCTCTTTCAAGACAAACCTGACCATTCAATTAGCTTTAAAACCACACCTGAACATTCAATTAACTTTCACACCACACCTGAACATTCAATTAACTTTCACACCACACCTGAGTAATCAATCAGCAATGACAGCAATTTTGTGTTATTTCTTTAGGGGGCTAATAATTCTGACCTTAACTGTATATTTAATTACTTATAATAAAATACACACAATTGACAGAAATTCCTGTTTTCTATTCATTTATCTTACCATGTAAATTTCACATCCATAAGGAAAGCTGGTTCAAGCCCGTATAGTCCGTAATATCAGCATGTTTTCAGTGAGATAAAACATTGCAATAAGTAAGAAATAACACTCCAGTTCATGCTGTTATCTAAAATAATCCACACCGGAAGGATGCGACGCAGCACAATGTGAAGCAGAGTTACTGATACCCCCAAAGTGCAGTACTTACATATAACAGCATGCTCTGCAGTGCGTTATTCCACAACCAGTATTCTGTTTAACTTAGTATTGAATGAAACATTGCACATTTTAACAGTTTATAATTAGACTCAATATTGTTCAATGACTGAGACATGGGTTAGTTCCTGTTCTCACGTCTGCTTGCTGGGAAACTTTGCAAGGTTATAAACACTGGAGACTCCTTCCATACATGTTACAGGTTTTACTTTGTTAAACAACATATTTTTAAAAATTCATCAAGTTTTATTAGGTTTAGTGAGCTTATGAGGAGCGTCTACCGTACACGTCCCTGTGAATGAGGTGTTACTATGGAAACGATAAGGTGTCACGTATTAGGTACAGCTGGAACTGTCCCAGTCACTCAGGAACGCTGCTCACTAACTGACCAATCAGATTTGAGCATTCACCTGCACTCTGGTGTAATTTACTAATATTGTCCGTGGAATTTAGTACTGCTAAAAACAGGCAGAAGAACATAAATAAGGCAAAAGTTTTTGTTTGCTCAGTTACTAACCCTTCTTGTTGAATCCTTGTTGAAGAGCTCTTATATATTCATTAAACTCCTTTGTGTGTACACTTACAATGTGGTAAAAAAATTATTTCCAAAACAAGCAAACAAACAAACAAACAAAAATCTCAATTTAAATCCTTTAACGCGCGCTTGTTGGTTGCGGTTGTTGTATTAAATCGAGCTTTGAACACTTAGCGCATGTGCCCTACAGATCGGGCCGCATCGTCGCTACCCGATCCGCACCTACCCGCCCAATCTGCACTGCGCATGCGCTGGGTAGCCACACACGGCATTAGACTCCGCACGTAGCCGAATCTGCACGTTGTGTAGGTGGTGCTCGCGACAGAGTCCTCAATGAATTGGAGGGAATGGAGCTGAACGGCAAAATAATTATTTGCATTATTGCATTATTATTTATCGATTATATATATATATGAATTAAATGAAAAAAGATTAATGTCCTTTCGTTTTTCTTAAAGGGAAGGCGATTTTGCCCATAAACCCATAAATTCTGCTAATACGCTTTGCTCGCCTCATGGCTGCGGGCTTCAAAATATAATAAAAGTCACACATACACTCACACTTACTTATTCATCAACAAGTAAATTAAGTCATACGTACAATAATGACTGTTTTTAGACAAGTAAGGTAAGAAAAAAAGACACAAGGAACTTGACTGTAATACACGAATTTAGCTACCAGAGAGTAGATAAGACCCTAATGAATAAATACAATTTATTAAGTGAAATAGCTTAATTTTCACATCATTCCAATTTACCAATGATACTGTCAAGGTGAGGAGATGTCTTTGCAGCTTTCTTGTTGTATCTGATGTTATATGCAAGGATTCATGAAACAGCTTTAAGTCTACCATAAATAATGTAAGATCAGGTTTGGTGAATGTTAGTCATACTTTATTAGATAAATGAAAATAAAGTTTCCTCCAGCACTGGAAGCCTTATGGAATCATCTCAGTGTTTTGTTATACCTGTATTATACAGAACAATATCTGTAACTCATCAATAAGAAATAATTTATGGAAAATTTGGAAAAATCAACACTGACACCTTTTTCCAAATGTCTGCTGAATAGTTATAAGAAAAAGAAAAAAATGTGTAAAATTTGAAAAAAAGAAAAAAAGTGTAATTTATTTATGGCTTTCCCGATTTTTTCAATTAATCCATCCATTATCTATACCGCCTTATCCGTCTGGTTTGCGGGGGAAGCTGGAGCCAATCTCAGCAGACACGGGGCGAGAGGCAGGGTACACCCTGGGCAGGTCGCCAGTCTACCACAAGGCCAACACAGAGACAAACAGCCACACACACTCGCATTCACACCTATGGACAATGTAGAGTAGCCCGTTGACCTAATCTGCATGTCTTTGGACTGTGGGAGGAAACCGGAGTCCTGGCAGGAAACCCACACATGCACTCCACACAGAAAGGCACCCTGGGTGATCCGGGGATCAATCCCAGGACCTTATTGCTGTGAGGCGACATAAATTCTGAATATAAACTTTATCTATCCATGTAGCTATGTATGTATGTATGTATGTATGTATGTATGTATGGATGGATGTATGTGCACTTAAGTTTACATACCCTGGCAGAATTTATGATTTCTTAACCATTTTTCAGAGAATATGAATGATAACACAAAAACCTTTATTTCACTCATGGTTAGCGTTTGGCTGAAGCCATTTATTGTCAAACAACTGTGTTTACTCTTTTTACATCATATTCACAACACAAACTACCCAAATGACCCTGATCAAAAGTTTACATACCCCAGTTCTTAATACCGTGTATTGCCCCCTTTAACATCAATGACAGCTTGAAGTCTTTTGTGGTAGTTGTGGATGAGGCTCTTTATCTTCTCAGATGGTAAAGCTGCCCATTCTTCCTGGCAAAAAGCCTCCAGTTCCTGTAAATTCTTGGGCTGTCTTGCATGAACTGCACATTTGAGGTCTCCCCAGAGTGGCTCAATGATATCGAGGTCAGGGGACTGAGATGGCCACTCCAGATCCTTCACTTTATTTTGCTGTAGCCAATGACAGGTCAACTTGACCTTGTGTTTTGGATCATTGTCATGTTGGAATGTCCAAGATGAGTGCAAATTTTCCTCCAGTATTTTTTGATAACTTACTGCATTCATGTTGCCATAAATTCTGACCAAATTACATGTGCCTTTGTAGCTCAAACATCCCCAAAACATCAGCGATCCACCACCATGTATCACAGTAGGAATGGTGTAGCTTTCATCATAGGCCGTGTTGAATCCTCTCCAAATGGTTTATGGTTGTGGCCAAAAAGTTCAATTTTAGTCTCATCACTCCAAATGACATTGTGCCAGAAGGTTTGAGGCTTGTCTCTGTGCTGTTTGGCATATTGTAAGTGGGATACTTTGTGGCATTTGCGTAGTAATGGCTTTCTTCTGGCAACTCGACCATGCAGCCCATCTTTCTTCAAGTGCTTCCTTATTGTGCATCTTGAAACAGCCACACCACATTTTTTCAGAGAGTCCTGTAGTTCACCTGAAGTTATTTTTGGGTATTTCTTTGCATCCCGAACAATTTTCCTGGTAGTTGTGGTTGAAATTGTAGTTGGTCTACCTGACTGTGGTTTGGTTTCAACAGAACCCCTAATTTTCCATCCATCCATTATCTATACCACTTTATCCGTCTGTGTTGCGGGGAAGCTGGAGCCAATCCCAGCATCTTCAGGCGAGAGGCGGGGTACACCCTGGGCAGGTCGCCAGTCCACGACAGGGCCAACACAGACAAACAACCACACACGCTCGCATTCACACCTATGGGCAATTTAGAATAGCCAGTTGACTTAATCTACATGTCTTTGGGCTGTGGGAGGAAACCGGAGCAGCCGGAGGAAACCCACGCATGCACAGGGAGAACATGCAAATCACCAGGGTATATAAACTTTTGATCAGGGTCATTTGGGTAGTTTGTGTTGTGATTATGATTTAAAAAGAGTAAACACAGTTGTTCGACAATAAATGGCTTCAGTCAACCACTAACCATGAGTGAAAGAAAAGTTTTTGTGTTATCATTCATATTCTCTGAAAAATGGTTAAGAAATCATAAATTCTGCGAGGGTATGTAAACTTATGAGTACAACTGTATATATATATATATATATATATATATATATATATATATTTATACATATATATATATATATATACGCAAGGGAATATATGCAAGGGAACAACGATCAGTGGTATCAAAAGCTGCACTAAGGTCAAGTAACACAAGCAATGAGACACAACTCTTATTAGAGGCCAGTAGTAGTTCATTTACCACTTTAACTAGAGCTGTCTCTGTGCAATGGTAAGGTCTAAATTCTGAGTGATACATTTCATGAGTGCCAATGTTGGCAATGAATTCCTATTTAGGCATGAACATAACTGCTGTGCTACAGCCTTTTCTAGAATCTAAATGAGGTTTGATATTGGCCTATAGTTGGACCCCGACTGGGGTTGATAACAGGTTTTTTAATCAGTGTCATGGTGATCACGCCGTCGAGGCATGGTGCGACACAAACGCAAGATCAGAGGCAGAGATGTGTTCGTGTCTTCTCAGTCAACACGCGGAAGGGCGCATTTCCATGACGGAGCCGAAGAGCGCACCGCTGTGCGAATGGTGAGGAGTAGGTCATGATAGAACCCCCCCCAAAGGTGCTACTCCCGGAGTGCCCAACAACATCGCTTCTTGGAGGTACTGGGCCTGTAGGGGCAGGCGTATCACTAGGTTCTACCACGCCGAAATTTTGCCATGGTGAGTGCCTGGGTAGGAACTCAGGCAGGAACTTGGGGATAGAAGCAGGCTTGGCTGGGCACACTGGAACAGGAGCAGGCCAAGTGAGTTGTATGGGAGCAGGAGCAGGCTCAATGAGTTCTGCAGGAACAGGAGCAGGCTCAGAGAGTTGCGCGGGAACAGGAGCTGGCTCGGAGAGTTGCGCTGAGACTTGAGCAGGCTCGGAGAGTTGCGCTGAGACTTGAGCATGCTCAGAGAGTTGCACTGGGATTTGAGCAGGCTCGGAGAATTGCGCTGAGACTTGAGCAGGCTCGGAGAGTTGCACTGGGACATGAGCAGGCTCGGAGAGTTGCGCTGAGACTTGAGCAGGCTTGGAGAGTTGTGCTGGGACTTGAGCAGGCTCGGAGAGTTGCACTGGGACTTGAGCAGGCTCAGAGAGCTGCGCTGAGACTTGAGCAGGCTTGGAGAGTTGCGCTGGGACTTGAGCAGGCTCAGAGAGGTGTGCTGGGACTTGAGCAGGCTCGGAGAGTTGCACTGGGACTTGAGCAGGCTCGGAGAGTTGCACTGGGACTTGAGCAGGCTTGGAGAGTTGGAGACTTGTACTTGCACTGGAACAGGATCTGTGACTTGTACTTGTACTGGAACAGGCACTGAGACTTGCACTGGAACAGGCATTGAGACGTGTACGTGAACAGTCTCCTTGGACTTGACGTGAGTAGTCTCCATGAACATGAAGTGAACAATCGCTGTGGCCATGAAGTGTGCAGTCTCCGTGGTTATGAAGTGAACAGTCTCTGTGGCCATGATTGAAGAGGGCTTTGGCTCTGGCCCGGTGACTTGAAAAGGACTAAGCTCCTTGTGAGCGACTGTGGCTTGAACTGGAGCGAAACTAGGAACAGGAACAGGCTCCATTTGACCGACCTTGGCTTTAACTGGAGCAGGACTAGTAACTGGAATTGGCTCCCTGTGAGCGACTTTGGCTGAAACAGGAGCGGAACTAGGAACTGGAACTGGTTCCCTGTGAGCGACTTTGGCTGGAATAGGAGCGAGCTCTGGGAAAGAGACTGATGAGAGTTGCTTCTGACCTTTGTGGTGATCCAGGCTTGGGTTCAGGCGTAGTCTTTGTCACAGGCTCTGGTGAAGGTTTTGCCCCCGGTGCTGTTTTGGATTCTGGCGCGAACTTGGAACCGAACTCTGGTGCAGACTTGGACTTGGACTCTGACGCAGACTTGGAACCGGACTCTGGCAGTTGTTCCCTCTGCAGGGCCTCTTTTCCGGCTCTTAGAGGGGGCTCGGGAGCAATAGCCTCATTCTTTGCCTCTGGAGGGGGCTCTGGAGCGGTTGCCTCCTTTTTGGCCTCTGGAGGGGGCTCAGGAGCAGTTGCCTCCCTTTTGGCGTCTGGAGGGGGCTCTGGAGCGGTTGCCTCCCTTTTGGCCTCTAGAGGGGGCTCTGGAGCGGTTGCCTCCCTTTTGGCCTATGGAGGGGGCTCTGGAGTGGTTGCCTCCTTTTTGGCCACTGGAGGGGGCTCTGGAGCGGTTGCCTCCAGGCTAAAGGCATCGTAAATCCAGCCGAGTGCCTCACCAAAGTCTTTAGGATTTTTAAGTTAGGATGCTGCATGGTAATAAGGTTTTCAGCAAACCTGCATGCAAGTCCAGTGAGCCAACGTATCATGCATCTCACCCATATGGGCTCTGAAGGTCTGGGTGGCATCAAACTCTCATGGAAAATATGGCAGTGGAGCAGAAATGCACATGGAGATTCCTTCACCCCATCATACAGCTCAGGCGGCTCCATCTCCCACTGTTGCAAAAACAGGGTGGGCATGATGGTCATACATCCATGGTCACAGCGATCGCACCGTCGAGGCATGGTGCGACACAAATGCAGGATCAGAGACACAGATGAAAGCTGTACAGTGTTTAATTAAAACACAATGGGCAGAGGTACAATAATGGCAGGCAATAAGAGTAATCCAAGATACAGACAAATAGGTCAGTCGATCGGCAAACAGAACAACGCAGATAATCCAAAAGAGCAGTAGTCAGTGAACACAAGCTGAGTCAAACACAATAAACAAACACGGGAAATTAAACACTCGGCAGACTACACGGGGGTGAGTTCAATGCTTCGCAAATACGAAGCGCATTTGGCAGTCCTTTTAAACACAGGCTTAATGAGAGGCACCTGCTTCCCTCTGATTGGTCTAATGGCTGGGAGCAGGTGCACGAACGGTAGTCCGTGTCTTCTCCGTCAACACACGGAAGTGCACATTTCTGCGACGGAGCCAAAGAGTGCACTGCGCACGTGGCCGTAATGTCACGCCGCGTCGTGCGAATGGTGAGGAGTAGGTCATGACAATCAGGGGCTTGATAACTGCTAATTTAAAAGATATAGGTACATAGCCAATGCTAAGGGAAGAGTTGGAAGGGGTGCGGCTCTGATGCTGACCCTGTGTCTCACCAGCTCTTGAGCATATTGGTCTATAATATCTCTGTCTGGTATGGATACTTGACCTTATGCAATAGGAACAAACTGATTAGAATTACCAAGGCAGAAGGGAAGATTATAGGCAGACAACAAAAAAAATTTGATGACCTCTACAATGCTGCAGTGTATAGGAAAGCAATGGGCATTTTAGATGATGAAACCCACCCCCTTTACCCTGAGCTTGAGTTGCTTCCTTCAGGGTGGCGCTATAGAGTACACATAGCAAAGAAACAGATTTTTAAGGGTTCCTTTATCCCTAATGCAATTTATATGGTCAATAAACTATGGAAAAGTAAGGGCCTGTTAGGGACATAGTGGGGATAAAAGTAGAACTTGAGTGTGTTTGCTAATGCTCTCAGTATTGTATGTGGGTGTGTGGGGGGTGGGGGGGAGCAGGGGGGTATATACAATATGTTT
>JAQQZR010019411.1:0-22697 GCA_030068235.1 Notoglanidium macrostoma
CTCTCAGTTATTAATGGAAGGAGCTTTAACATCGTTTCTTTAAACTGAGCGCTCGTTTGATGGCCGTGTTCTCCATTTAAGATCAAACACATTAGAGACCTCCATCTGCTTGTAAGAACAGCAAAGAATCGGGCTGAAATTGGATTGGATTTGATCCTGAGTTCTCGAAACTCTGACTCTATTCTACACTAAATTAATTTTAATTCATGTCAATATAAATGAATATTGTTATGAATTTTTCAATCACTCCTGTGGGGACTTCAGAATATTTTGCTTTTTTCTGCTTAAGATGAGAAATATGTTTAAATTGATTTCTTACAAAAATCAACATGAATTCTAACAGAGAGATTTTGATGAATCTGACAAGGTTTCATATTAAAGTATTAATGTTCTATGTGAATTAAAAATTATTGAGTTCATATACCATTAAGGAATGATTAGATGATATATTCATTGCTTATTTATTTAGTTACTTAGTTGTTTGTTTCTTGTTCTAAGAAATAAAATAAAAATTAGTTCACATGAGACTTGAATAGCTAAATTCAGTTATCTGTTATAACTTTTTGTTTGTATGTGTTTGGACAAGTCAACAACTGGCTAATAAAAAAAAGTAACTTATTAAAAATAGAGAAAAAATTTATTCTATAAATTTAATAAATTTGCACACAATTTAATTTGACAATGACAACATTAATTAAGGGCACAGTGTCTTAATTCCTGTGTATGCTACTATGATTTCTCAAATAAATTAAAAATTGTTTAAACCTGGTCATACATAGATCATTTGATTAAAAAAGATAATAAAAGGGTAAATATACAACTAAATATATAAACAAAAAATAACTTAACAAATAAAAAATGAAGTCTGATTAAAATAATCAATGCATGTAATTTTAATTTATAATAATTTAATTAATTCATTATTTAATCCATATTTTAAAACCTGAGATCACTGGAAATAAATAAAACAACAAACAAATCAATAAGCAAAATACAAATAAGCATGTTAGAGGAAATAAATAAGTTCTTAAAATGTGTTTCATTTGTACTTTTATGCAATTTTTAAAACTTTAGTACTAGAGGAGTCACTGGGAGAAAAACAGAAAAGATGGAAATCAAACTGCTTCACTTAACCAAATAAATAAAAAAATGTTTTGTTTTTTTTACTAATCATAACTAAATTATTACTGAATAATCAGCATATTTCATTTTTATTTTCAAGCTTAATTTTTACACCTTGTTCCAGAAAGGTCACTGAAAGTAAACAGAAATAAAATGCTTTCTGTTTGTAGTACTTTGTCATCTCTTAATGAGGCATGGTCTCCTGTTCCATTTTACTTCATTAGCATTAGAATTAATTTATGTGAAGAAGCACTAACACAGGCTTTGCAAAAAATTATTTTTTAGGTCATTTTGTCTGAATGACCCTTAGCAAAGTCTACACTTGTCTTAGTCTCTTGCTGCCTACAGCAGTCTTTGTCTGGATTGATGCTTGTAATCAGGATTCAATAGGATCACACTTATCTATCAGGACCAAAAAGCACCACTGAAACCAGTTCTGGGGACATAATAGCATTTTAGTTTTGGAGATCCTGTCCAAACAGCCTGCAGCAGAGTGCACTTCACATAGCCACTCTCTAGGGTTACATCGTACATCGCTTATCCACTTAATTAATGAAGATTTATTAGCATGCTAAAGGGACTAAAAGCCCATACAGCGAGGCAGTTTGATCAGACAAGCCCTAGTGGCCCTAGTCCACTAAAATCAAATCCACACAATTACTACTGACAAAACAGTGTTAAAGTAATGGCACCTTGGGAAGTTTTCTTATTTCCTTGAAAGTTTTTGAAACCGTTCATGCTTGCTGTCATGATTTTGCCCCTCGCTGCAAGCACGGAATGCATCGGGAACTCGGCCGCGAATGCAGTGCTTTCATGTTCTCCGTCGCGCATAGTGCGGAAGCACGGACTTCCGCGTTTATGGTGCGAACTACAATGGACTACAGTTTGCGTGAGCGCACACTCCTGGATTCAAATCATGTGACCTGTAATTGGCTGCATCTGCATCCAGTCCAGAGACAATCATGGCGGCCTTTATAAGGACTCTCAGTTGCGCTTTGTATTTGCGAAGCATTAGCTTAGCCTCCGTGTGTGCTACTGCCGAGCTGCATTACCCGTAATTGCCTTTCTAGTGTTTTTGGGACTTTGCTCTTGTTTTTGATCATTGTGTTTGGATTATCTTTGTTGTACTGTTTGCCGATCGACTGACCCTGTGTATGTGTTTGAATTACTCTTTTGCCTGCCGTTTTTCTGTACCTCTGCCTGCCTCGTGTGTTTAATAAACACCATGAGTTTTACCATGCCGTCTCCCCACCTGCACATGTGTCCAGCCAAACCCCGATGACATGACACTTGCAAGGAGTTTTTAGAGGAAGCAAAAATTTTCTCTCTCCTATTATACTAGCTGAACATTTTTAGATGACTGTAGTTTTATAGTTAGCATGTTTACTGTGGGATTTAGAGGAATAAAAAAACACTTCCTGCTCAACTCCTTGTGTCTGTTATCCATAACACATGCTGTAAAAGTGAGGATAAATGAGGAACATATGTCCTGTTCGATATCCCATCAATTCAAATTCCAGATGCTTTGTGCACAGGGGCATTGTCATGCTGGAGCAGGTTTGTGCCTCTTAGTTCCAGTGAAGGGAAACTGTATCGCTACAACATATAAAGACATTATATACAATTGTGTGCTTCAGACACATTCAGTACTTCTGGTTTCTTGTTTATGATGGTGTAGTGTGTTTGTTGGCCTTCTGTCAATTGGTTTTTACCTGACCAGTTCTCTGTTTGTGTTTTGTTTTTTCCTGATGTTTCTATGCTGACATATGACCATTACTTTTTGCTTGATATCAGAGGTTTGCTGGAGATTCAACCGAGTGCATGCCCCTCTGGTTCTCTCAATAGATGCTACTCTGCATTTGACAACTCTTTGGTGGACTGTGTTCTCCAGTAACCCTGCTGCATTCCGCAATGAAGGAAACTCTATGGGAAGTGAGAGAATCGTGGTGGTGTTCTGGTGAAGCTTTAAAGGGAAGCAAATGCCTCCATGCGACTGTGGATTTCTATAAACAACTCAGGGTCCAGTGATCTCCATTAGTCTTGACTCTCATTTGACCTGGGATATTCCTGCCATTTATCTATCATTCCTCACCATTCTCTGGCACTGGACAGCTCTGAATTGCTCATCCGCAAGTACATGCTGGGAACAGAGGGGGAAATTCCTCGAACCTTCACTCATTAGAATATGTTCAATCCAAAGTTGTCATTGGAAAGTTTCCAGACAAAAGCAGTATAAATAGAAACCTGTATAATAGCAGGTCTGTACCTAATAAGACTTTTATTTTAAATAAACTTTTTACATGTCATGACTTGGATTTGTTGGTAAGTCATTTGTTATTTGTGAACTTTGTTCTACAAACTGTTCTTACTGTTTACACTCCAAGATGGGTTGGAAAAGGCAATGGAGTAGCCTTAGTCTTCAGAAACCAGTTTAAAGTTCAGATGCTTTTTGTTGGGAGCGTTTCATCTTTTGAACTACAGTATATTAAAATTGAATCTGATACTTTCTCATTGTTTTGTGTGCTGGTCTACTGGCCTCTGAGGTCAGATAAAGTTTTCATTTCAGAATTTTCTGACTTTCTCTTACACTGTTTATCTCTCTATGACTGTATTCTGATTTTAGATGATTTTAACATTCATGTTTGTTGTCCAGTAACTCCTTGGTCAATGAGTTTACTCATGTACTTGGTCATGCCCTTGATCTCATCATCTTGTCCTATGGGTTGTCCATTGACAATATAAACATCAAGGATGCAAACTTTTCTGATAACAAACTTATAGTATTTGAAGTTATGCTATCAAATCCATTATGTACTGTTAGATCTGTTGGTCATTTCTCTTGCCTTATTAATTCTCACACTGCCAATCAGTTTTCTGTAAGCTATCAGGAAAATTTTTATTGAAACTACAATGAACTCTCCTTGAGCCCAGATTATCTGACTTCCCTTTTCCATTCTTTCTGTTCAGCCATGTCCAAAATTTAAATCTTAACCATGACTAGATGGTTCTACCTGTTCTCTTAGATGGGTTTGTTGGGAGGCTGAATAGAAATGGAAAAAGTAAAACCTTAAAGTTTCTTTTGAATGTTTTAAAGACTCCTTGGAAATTTACCCAGAGGTAGCTAAACAGGCTAGATCTAAGTATTTCACTGATATTATTAGTAAACACACTCATAGACCTACATTTTGTTTAGAGGGTTCACCACCTTTCACAGCACTGAAACAGCTTTGTTAAAGATAACTAACAATTTTCTTCTCACATTGAATTCTGGTGATAATTTTCTTATGATGCACAGTGTATCACCATATTCTTTTAAATTGAGCAATGCATTGGTATCAAGGATTTAGGTTTTAAATGGTTCAGTTCCTATTTTAAACATAGAATTTTCTGTCTTTCATTTTCTGTCTTTAGCCCAGTTTTTATCAGCCTCTGCCCCTGTCCTTTTTGGAGTCCCTCAAGGGTCTATTTTGGGACCAGTTATTTTTTATCTGTATATAATCCTGCTGGGAAACATTTTTATTAAATATAACATTTATTTTTATCCTTTTGATGACTCTCAGTTGTATCTTCTTGTAAAATCACCTGGGTCTGTTGATGTCTTTCTTCATTGTTTAAGGAAAATAAGAAGTTGGATGCTAAAAATTGTCCTCCAGCTTAACAATGACAAGACCTTCCTTCCACAAGTTATCATCCTTAGTCCCTCTAAACTTAGAGCTGCGAATTTATGTCACCTCTCTCAGTATGTTAAGCCATATGCTAAAAATCTTGGTATAATTTCTGATTTGGAGCTATGTTTTGACAAACGAATTTTCTCTGTTGTTAAAACTAGCTTCTTTTATTTAAGAAACATTGCCAAAATCAAATTCTATCTGTCTCATCCTGATTTGGAAAAGGTCATTCATGCCTTTGTCACTTCTTAACTTGATTATTGCAACTAACTCTATTTCGGTCTTCCTCAGTCACTATTATTATACCTGTCTGTCTGTCTGTCTGTCTCTCTCTCTCTCTCTCTCTCTCTCTCTCTCTCTCTCTCTCTCTCTCTTTCTCTTTTTTTCCAGTGTTAACACACATATTTAGTCTTTTCACTATCAACCAATAATGCGACGTCAGATCCCCCCCTTCTCTCTCACCTCTACCTCCCTTCATCACCTGTAGCCCACTGAACGTGCCAATTTGCAGTTAAGTTGCCAGGCAT
Source organism: Notoglanidium macrostoma (assembly GCA_030068235.1). Lineage (NCBI taxonomy): Eukaryota > Metazoa > Chordata > Actinopteri > Siluriformes > Auchenoglanididae > Notoglanidium > Notoglanidium macrostoma. Next base: position 5,318 of record JAQQZR010019411.1, read on the forward strand.
TTGCCTCCCACATCAATATAAACTCAATACAATTATTGAGAAATTTTAAAAGTAGCCCAAAAACTGCAGTGACCTTAATTTTCACTCACCACTGCAGTTACAAACCTCACAAGAACCAGCTTCACTACTTAAACTACATTTTTAATCATTTTTTTCACTACATCATTAGTACTGCACATAAAAAAACTGTGCCGATTTGATAAAGGTATCATTTCCTGAATTGTGTTTAATCTGTCAAGTCCATGTGTCTGTTTATGCTGCTTTAGCCTGTGGAATTATTTATTTATTTATTCTTTTAAATTGATGTCATTTTTGTGCATGTAAATTCAGGGTGGTTCATAAAATCAACAATAATTTATAAAGAGCATTAATATAAATCTGTTCTACCTTAATGCAGTGTGTTTCATCTTCCTAAAATCTGCATTTCTGTCTTATCTAAACTGTAGTTATGAAATAGAAAGGAAGTGATGAAGAAGGAAACTTTCTATGTTTCGATGTCTAGGGCACAGCAGTTCTCTTACTATCTCTGTTTAACACATGGCCATATTTTATACCTTACACACACACACGGGAATCAAACAAGGACAGATAAAGTGCATAAATGATAGATGTGCACACAGAACATGAGTCATTTCTACATTTTTAAGGTTAAAAAAGTAATAGGAAGCAAATTTCTGACAGTGATACTGCATAAAATTCATAAAAGTATAGAATTAAGGAGAAATGTATTGTGAACTATCATTAATAACAGGTGAGGTTTATGTTGTAAAAGACTTTTAGACTTTTACATTTCCTTTGTAGTGCACATATGCAGGTATTACAGAGCTGCATCATATAGACAGTGTAGTAGCTAGGCTTTTTCAAGAATATTCATATTACCAATCAGCTTCTCGCCTAGTAAACTTTTCCAGATTTAACACAAAAACCATTCTAGAATGTTTCTATTTTTTAGCCTTTTAATTTTCGACTTTTTAACTAAAATAACTAAATTAGTGCAATAACAGTGCAAAATAGTAAATCTGTGTATCATGTTACACTATTTTAAAAGACATTCCAGTTTTTAAGACACACATGTGTGGAAGAGTTGTCAGCTCAGTAGAAATCACTGATTCTGAAAGTAAGAATGCAGAATGAAAGCTTGTGTCCATCAACATCACCATCCTTACAGCTCAGTGAGCAATTTTCTTGGATGTGATGTCTACATTGGAGTCTGGGAGGTTTTTCTGCTATGTTCAACTCCAGCTTTAGAAGCATCCATGAGCCCCTGGACTAACTGATTGAGATTTGATAGTGATGTGCAACCCTCAGCTGAGAAACCACTCTTTTACACAGCTCTGGTCATTATGGAATTTACTCTGGAATTTATTTAGCTTTAAAGTATAACTGGAATAAGTACTGGAGTCAGGCAGGAGTGGTCAGTATGACTTCGAGAGCGGGAGGGACTAGTCAGAATTTCTTTTGGGAGTAGGTAGGATTGGTGAGAATTCCTTCAGATGTGGGTGGGATTTGTCAGAATTCCAACACAAGATTCAAGATTCATGATCCTTTATTTGTCACATGCATAGTCATACAAGTACAACACACAGTGAAATGTATCCTGAACCGCTCCTTTTGACTGTTGACTTATTATAACAATAAGTAAATTTTAAATTAAAATCTGAAATTTTCTGAAACAAACAAAAATAAAGAAATTTTCTTAACACAATAAAAATAAAGAAATGAGTAGAGACAAAATATGCAATATACAAAATCTGAGGATTAGCAGCAATATGTACTTTGTGCAAATGGAATGTTAAAGAGCATTGTGCCATATTAGCACAGCAAAACAGAGTAATTTAACAGAGTGACCAGAGTAATGTAAACGGCAGTGTAAAACAGTGAACAGAGTAATGTAAACAGAGTAACCAGAATAAACAGTATTGTAGCAGCATGTACAGTGTAGCAGTGTATAATGTATAATGTATAATGAATCAGATATGATGTGAAATGATATGAATGTTCTGAAATGTGACAGAGACTATGATATGAAGTCCTGTTCCAGTCCTTATGTTAATACTGTGGTAATGCTATGAGGGGAGTGGGGGCGTGTTCTGATTTAAGACTCGAATGGCCTGAGGATAGAAGCTCCTCATGAGTCTCTCTGTTTTTTCCCTGATAGTGCGGAACCTTCTGCCCAATTGCAGAAGTTGAAACAGTCCTTTACTGGGGTGGAACGAGTCTTTTAAAATCCGAGCTGCACTGGACCAACATCTCCTAGTGTAAATGTCCTGTAGGGAAAGGAGAACAGACCTGCAGCAGGGTTCTGCCACACGGATCACTCTCTGAAGGGCTTTTCGGTCCTGAACACAGCTATTCCCATACCAGGATGTGATGTTCTGTGTGAGGATGCTCTCCACAGCACCTGAATAGAAAGACTTGAGGATCACTGGGGAGACCCCGAACTTCCTCAGTTGTCGGAGATGGTACAGGCGCTGCCTAGCCTTTTTGGACTAGACCTGGATGTGAGCAGTCCATGTCAGGTCTGAGTAGATGTGGACACCGAAATACTTGAAGCACAGCACCCTCTCCACTGGAGCTCCGTTGATGATGAGGGGCTTGTTGTTTCGCTGCTGTCTCTTTCTGAAGTCCACCACCAGCTCCTTGGTCTTGCAGACGTTCAGCTGGAGGTGGTTGTCCAGGCACTATTGTGTTGAACGCTGAACTGTAGTCTACAAACAGCAATCTCACATAGTTACCCTGTTTCTTGTCCACGTGGCTGAGAGTGGTGTGCAGGATGTGGGAGATGGCGTCCTCTGTGGATCTGTTGGGTCGGTAGGTGAACTGGAGCGGGTCTGTGGTGCCAGGGATGGAGGAGGAGATGATGTTTTTCAGCAGCCTCTCGAACACCTTCATTACCACCGAAGTCAGTGCAACCGGCCGGTAGTCGTTCAGGCATGAAGGCTTGTTGTTCTTGGTCACGGGATTTCTTGAAGCACGTGGGGACCACGGACTTCTCCAGGGACTCGTTGAACATGGAAGTGAACACATCTGCTAGCTGGTCAGCACAGCAACGCAGAAGATGGCCGGTCATGCCGTCTGGACCTGCTGCTTTCCTGGTGTTCACTCTCCTCAGCGCCGCTCGGACGTCATGCTCCGTGATGCTGATCACTCGTTCCTCGCTGATGATGTCACCGTCCTCCGTTGTCAGGCTGTAGTTAGCACTAGCCACCTGACTAACCTCGAACAGGGTGAAGAACTCATTCAGCTCATCGGCGTTGATCGCCGCGGTGTCCTTGGCTTTGTAGTCCGTGATTGTGCTCAGTCCATACCACTTGCTCCATAAGTCACCCTGGTGGAAGTGAGACTCCACGCGCTCCCGATACCGGCGTTTGGCGTCTCTCACCGCGCGTATGACGCCGCAAGTGACAAGTGGGAGGAATTGGTCAAAATTCTTTAGGAAGTGGGTGGGATCTGTTAGAATCTGTTTTTCCATGTCCGGACTGGTTAACATCCCCACAGTGCCCACCAGCGAATGTACTGAATATGTAGTGAATACACTAATCCTAGCCATTATTTCCTGCTCTACGTAGTGCAGGCAGCTAGAGAGTAGTTAGACATTTAGGACTAAACCAGTAATTAAACAACAATCCCTTGATGACATCAACATTATAATTGTAAAGGTCAATAAACAGTTCTACTGTCTAATTTTTAAATGGTCTAAACAACAGTTTCCTCCACTGTCATACAGTTTCTTCTCTTTCTGTACTTTTTAGTCCATCTTTGTGTGTTATCCATCACAGATAAGACTGCACTGAACTACTCTTACTGTGTTTACAAATAAACTGATGTTAATTTACAGAAGATTAGCTTGAGATCCATTCGCCTGAATCCCTGTGAAAGTTCATTAGTTAGGGTTTGAAATAATGATGTGCACCAATATTCTGTTGCTACAATATGTAAAGCATTTACAAGTGTGTGTGTCTTAAATCTCTTGGCCTCATTTCCGTATTTGATGTGATGGAAAATGAGTGTGCCGCTGCACCTGAACACCACACACACACACACACACACACACACACACACACACACACACGCACACATCCCACAGGGACGAAGTCATCCTATCACATTGCAGTCCCTCAGCCCCCACATCTTAGTGTCTCTACAGTGCTCACTTAGAAAAAAAAGCTTGTATTGAGACCCCATACATGTTCTTCAGCTGGAATCACATTTAATATACAGTTTTTGGCTGAAATGACAATAAAAAGCCACTTGACTTGTTTGATTCATTGGCATATTAGCAAAGCATGCTAGCTATATCAGCAACACACTCATCTCGCACACCAGCAAGCTCTGCTACTTCCTAACAAACTTTCCTTCCATTTTTCCATCAGATAGTAACTGGGAAATAATTGCAGGTAGAAAATAAATTTGTGAGCAGGGAACAGAAGAAATGTTGGACCACACACAGCAGACAGGATGGAGGCCCATAAGGGTCATGGTGGGGGTATTTCTTTTTGGCTTTAGCTGTACTTTTCCTCTCAATTGCTCTAACCCTAAACTTTATTGCAAGGGAATACAAAAATAGCTCAAAAACATTTCCCCACCATGATCCTTAGGGGGCTCCTTAGAATAATCAGAGAAATCATACAAGACTTGGGCTGCATCCAAATACTCATACTGCCATACTATATACTATGCAAAAAGCAATACAGGATAATCCATAGGGTGTTTGAATACACAGTAGACATTTAATAGCAGTCATAATAGTACCCGGATGAACTGCTACATCCATAATATGCAAAGAAATTGCTTAGGAAATCTTCTTCTTTGGTAATGCAGAGGCCCCAACTGTCCCATAATTCATTAATCCTGAATTATGTCCTTACTACTCAGTCACTTACTCACAGTACATACTACAGTAAGGGTCGGTTAGTAGGTACTTAACTGATGGTTGTACATACTGAGTATTCGGATGCAGACAATCGCTTGTGTTTGTCACTTCTTTACTGAATCATATGTAATTTCCTTAGAATTGAGAAAATCTCAGTTTACATATCGCTTGTTGCCAAGGTGCTATTTATAAAAAATAAAGTGGGGGGAAGATGTAACTTAAATTTTAAGTTCCTCATTGTACTTTTAGTGATATTCACATCAAACACACTCTCAAACTGTAGTCTAAATCTTCAGACAATTACAGTCTTTGTTTATTATGAATCAATTCAACAGTTAACAAGGCCAGGAGGGATTACACTTTCAACATCACACTTTCACACATTTCTCTCCTGGGTGCGTGGCACCTAGAACATGAGCATCTAAGCAAATGAATAAAAACACTTTAGTGCCCCATTCTCACTGACACCTAGCCATTCATGTGTATCCTTCCATTTCGTTCAGAGTGAACACGGCATCTTTTAATAATGTAATGTTATGCCTACTTATGATGCTTTCTTTTCTGATATTGTTTTCTATTCTGCAATATATGACAAAAGGCTTAGCTGCATTTCATCCTAATGTTCCTCTGTCTGCCTACAAACCACTCTGTCTCCTTACAAACCACCAGATCACCTGCAAAACCACTCTGCACAGTGATTGTTCTCCTATGGAGAGAGTGTTGTAATTATGCAATTATGACATAATGATTGAACATTTACAATCACGTTAATATAAATTTTGTTTAATGAATCAATATGTAATCCTCTAACCACATATGAGTGAAACGATTGCATATACTATAAAAATTTTTGTGTGTCTAGTTGAAAGAGGAACACTTCATGCTGACTGGCATAACATGACCCCTTTCAGTTGCAGCTCATGTGCTAGTGATGTCTCATCCTCCCGTCCTGTTATCAGAAAATGAAAAAGGAAAGTGGAATGTTCCTCCTCAGCAATCTGATATGAGCCAGTAGTAATCTTGACTTCTTCAGAGTGCTGCTCGGTTCTCAGAATCATATAGAATAAAACTTTGTGTGTCTATTTGAAAATAACTGTATCTTGCATTTATTAGGTGCATTTCCACCACAAGAGTAGTGATGCTTTGTTTACAGGCTCTGCTGCTCTAGGCAGGATGATGAAATCCTCATATGTCATACTCAACATCCATGCAGTCAGAAGTACATTATGTAAATGTAGCCCATGAGATGCTTCTTTTGTTATCAGTCTCCTGCTCAGTGATGTTTGTATTGAGTTTAAGCTGCAGTGCAGTTGTTAATGTGCTCAGCCATGGCATCCTCATTCATTCTCACTTTTACACTCCTACGTACAGTATTTCTGTCAATGCTCTCACTTTATAAACTTCATATTTCCCCACTGGTTTCCACTTTATACCTATCAAGAAGCATAAATCCTGCTCTTTTCCCTGTCACTTAAGGTGTTCCTCAAGGATCGGTACTTGTTCTCCATCTTCCATTCACGTTGACTGAAGAAATAAAGTGTGTTCTGATTGTTCTACACAATCTATCTGAAACAGCAAGAACATCAATCTGGGGATCACAAAGCCATTTTTTGATAGCATTATATATTTCTATTGTTATTGATGATTCAGTAATCTTCATGGTTCAGTAACTGAATTATTAAAGTGTCCTAATGGACACATTTGCCTTCTCTCTCTTTACAACGCTAACTCTGTAAGTCCAGAGGTAAGTCTTGTTGGACTCTTCACTTCTAATGAGTCCTTCGCAGCGTTTCGGTAACCACACATAGTCAAAACACATTCATCTTCATCCGAAGACTTCTTGAGGATTTTTTTATGGAAAAACCTTTACTTTCAAACAGGGTTTAAATGTAAATGTTTGTTTTAAAGTTTTTGAAGTTTTGGACACTTTTCTTCAAATACTAAAAAAAATATTAACATTACATTTAATTATCATTATAGGTGACATAATATACCCATTTTCCATAAGTTGACACAGTTCCCTGAGGTCTTTATGAAGTGTCTGTGACATGTTTGACTAAAGTGATAAATCACTACAGCACTGTTCTCACCCTGTTTAAACATCCCTGTTCAGAACAACTGGTTTGAGCACCTGTTCCTTTAAATGATAATCAGCCACTGTTCACCCCACCACCTCTTTCTCCAGCCAATCAGGTAGGACTTTCCTCATAAATGTTCCTGCTTCTCAAGCTGTGCAGCTACTTAGATGGGGGTGGTATAATTCTAATGAGCTTCTCTTGTGACATAGAAAGTGCATCCAAATCTGAGTGGCTTATTGAAGCACATGTTTTCTGAAACAGGCAGCCCAAAACAAACTGACTGGATTGTCTTATTTCAGAGTTTGTGATTTCGTAGGCACTCTGGATTCCCAAATGTATGTGCACAAGCACTGAAAAAGTGAGTTTTTCATAATATTATCCTTTAATATTGCTTGTCTCGAATGTAGTATGTAAATATTATCAGATTACATCACGCTGTGCTGCACATGCTTTCTCAGAACCCTCCTGATTCTTGTCCTCTGATATTAATTCTTCTGTCCTTATCTCCCAACCAAACCCATGCCTGCCAGCTCGACCTTATAAAGACCTGCTCATATGTGATCTTGTACACAATCTCCCACCTCATTACCAAGAGAATTGAGTCAAGGAGTGATTCTCCACATTTATGGCATTTTTTGTTTTAAAAATCCTTCTTCTGTTACCTGATAAATGATTTCATACTGTATTTTTAAATCCAGAGTGCAATTAAGAGTTTCTGCCTCTCAGTTACGGTACACAGCTATTGAACTACTAACATCAAGCTTTATTTATTACTCTTGATATGAACTAATTTATGTAATTCATATTGCATATTAACTCTGCGTATTTTTTGACACTCACAAACCTTTATTAATTCAGGACCTGATTGTAGCTGTGGTTTTTAGACCCTTTCCTAGTGTTTACAACACTGTGATTATTTTTAATTCCACAATCTCTTTTGAGTTCCATATTAAGTCATTGAATATGAGGTAGACACTTCCTCATATTCAGAGTCAGGGTATGCAGCTAGCAATGATAATTTTAATTTAATTGTGTGTCCTCTGGTTTCCTCTGTGTGCAACAATGAATCTTTTTGTAGATTTTAAAGGTGCAACCTTATTAATAACTTAATAGGTTACATTTATATATTTAATATGGTTCTCAAATTCAATTCCATAGAGATTTTGAGTGTTTTTGCAGCCAAAACATACATTTCAGCTTGATGTACTGAACATTAGGTACTGAACTTAACACTCCTCCTCTCTTGAGTCAATGTCACACAAAAAACTTGTGAAGCATTTAATGTCATGTGTTATGTTGCTCCCTTTATTGTATATATGCAAACACTTTTACATGAACACACAGAGCTTCACAGACATGCTTTTGCAGATTCACTCACTTTGTTTATTGTTTACGAGAACGCAACAACTTACACACGCACCCGTTGCTTGGTGCCCTTACTGGTAAATAATTGCATAGCATATATTTAGGTTCATAGATAACATTTCTTTCCCACTAAGATTTGTTGTCAGTAAACATAAAGGATATTTTCTTTGACAAAACTTAAAACATAGATTTCCTTTACACAACATAAGAGATACTTCTTTTCTTTCTTTTTTTTTACATCAAATAAAACAGGAGATGTTTGTTTCCTTTTGTATATAACTTCTATGCTGTAAACAATGTCTTTGGACTCAAACATTTTTATATATCAACTATTTCAAAGTGCTCACTCGTCACGGTAGCGTAATGGTGGTTTAGTGATCCTCACAGGATAGTCTCTTACAGTCTCCAGTTACCTGTGTATGTTCAGTTTGTGACAGGTCAGTGGACTGATGTGTTGGTGGTGGTACAGTGGTCTCAGGAACTTGATCAACATCCTCTTTATGGTTAGGTGTACTAGGGTGAAGTGTGGTGCAGATATTACTCTGAGGTACTGACAATGAGGGACTTACAGGAAGATTCACTGCAGTCTGCTGAGGTACTGGCTCAGGGCATGTGAGCATTTGGTCCACATGGCGTTTCCATACCCCCTTGTGTTCCCACATTTACCTTGTACGTCACTGGTCCAGTCTTCTCCATAACGACACCTTGTGTCCACCTCTCCTCCCCCTTCCTGTAATCACGCATGAGGACTGACTCTCCAACATCAAACGGTCTGTCCTTAGAGTGTTGCTAGCAGCGTTGATGGTGAGCATTATGTGACCGATGCACTGCTTCAGCAACACTGGGCTTCAGGAAATCCAGCCAAGAGTGCAGCTTGCATCCAATGAACAACACAGCTGGCATTTCTTTCGTCGTTGCATGGGGGGTGTTGTGGTATGTCAAGAGAAACGTATCAAGGCGTTGTTGTACAGGTACTGTACCTCTGGACAATTTCAAGACATGTTTTATTGTCTGCACAAAATGCTTGGCCAAGCCATTGGTGGCAGGATGGTATGGTGATGAGCGGATGTGTTTGACTCCATTGGACTTCAGGAATGTGCTGAATTCTTCAGAACAGAACTGAGGTATGTTGTCGCTGTCAAAAATGTGTGGAATGCAATAGCGACTAAAAAGGCCCCCAAGCACTTGTAGCCCAAGGTCTTACTGGCTGTGGTGCTGTCCATGATGTAAACTTCAGGCCACTTGGAATGTGCATCCACAGAGACCAGGTACATGTGTACCAGGTACACAGCGACTACAAAGTCCACATGTTTCCTTTCCCAAGGACTGGATGGCCACATCCAAGAGTGTAAAGGTGCTAGCGAAGGGTCTTTTTGTACATACTGAATAGAGTGACAGGATTTAGCCTGGTGCTCAATTTGAGAGTCGATGCCGGGCCACCAAACATAGCTGCGTGCTAAACTCTTCATCCTCACTACACCCGATTGTGCTGTTTGGAGCTCTTTCAGAACACGGGGGCGCAGTTTAGGTGGCACAATCACTCTCACACCATACATGAGGCATTCCTGTTGTATTGTGAGATCATGCCAGCGCAGCAGATAGGGCGACAGCTCTTCACCTGCGGCCTTTTCAGTTGGAAAATGACCAGTTGTGACCATTTCTAGGACACAAGACTATATGGGGTCAGACATGGTGTCACGTCTGATCTCGGTGTTATTGACTGGTAGTGTGTCCAACTGAGATGTGTAGAATACCTCTACTGCGCCAGGTTTTTTTTTTATGAACCATGGTTTTTCGTTATGAGGAAGTGGTAACCACGAAAGTCCATCGGCGTTGGCATGTAATGCACCTTTCCGGTATTCAATGGTGTAATTGTGTGCTGACAGGAGGAGCGCCCAACACTGCATTCGAGCTGCGGCCATTGACGGTTTACTTTTCAATGGACTCAGGATGGAGGTCAGTGGGCGATGGTCAGTGAGTAGAGTGAACTTGTTACGATAGAGGTACTGGTGGAGTGTATGCCAAATACTATCACTAACACCTCCCTTTCGATCTGAGCATAGTTTCGTTCCGCTTTACTGAGAGTTCGTGATGCATAGGCTATAGGTTTTTCTTCGCTGTCAGGCATGACGTGTGAGAGCACAGCTCCGACAACATAAGGTGAAGCATCACAAGCAAGGCGGAGAGGCAGCTCAGGATTTGTAGTGGGTGAGTACTTTCTGAGATACTAAGAGTGCTTTAGCTTTCTGGAACGCTGACTCACAGGCTGACGTCCACTGCCATTTCTTCTCTTTATTCAGCAATTCGTTCAGTGGTTTCAGAACAGTGGCTAGGTCGGGAATGAAGCTTCCATAATAGTTAAGCATCCCTAGAAAAGAACGTAGCTGGCTGACATCACCTGGTGCTGGTGCCTCCACAGTGGCATGTACCTTCTCAGGTGATTTGTGGAGCCCAGCTGCATCAATGATATGGCCCAAGTATTCTATGGACTTCTGGAAAAACAGGCACTTCTCTTGCTTGAGAAGTGCAGGCCATGTTCCTCTAGTCTGCCCAGGACAGCATCCAGGGTTTTGAGGTGTGTTTGCTAATCAGGACCACATATGAAGATGTTGTCCAAGTAACAATGAGTGTATGGCAGCCGGAGAAGCACTTGGTCCATAGCCTTCTGAAATAAGGCAGGACATAATGCTACGCCAAAGGGTAAATGATTGAAGCAGAATAGTACACTTTGTGTAGAGATGGTCAGCAGCTTTTTAGAGTTCTCTTCTACTTCCATCTGTAGATAGCCATTTGAAAAATCTAGCTTACTGAAGCATTGACTCCTGCTAAAGAAGCAAACAGGTCTTCAATGCGTGGGATTGGATACTTATCCATGCAGAGCACTGGGTTGAGAGTGACCTTAAAATCTCCACAAAGTCTCACTGTGCCATCCTTCTTGCTGACAGGCACTACAGGCATAGCCCAGTCACTATGCACCACTAGTGAGACCATCCCTAGCACCGTCAGGCGTTTTAGCTCATCCTCCACTCGAGGTCGAACAGCATAAGGCACATTACGTGGTGGGCAGAATTTGGGTACACTGTTAGGTCTTAGGGTCAATCTGGCTTTAACATTGTGTCATTGTGTAATTTTAGAGAAAAAAGTTGAGTGTCTCTTAAACACAGTCTCTAAGTTGTCTTTTTCTCTTTGCTCAATGGCATGCACAGTCTTTAAGTCTCTCCAGTTCAGTTTAATGACTCTCAGCCACTCCCTACCAAACAATGGGGAAGCATCCACTTTCACCACTAACAAGGGCAAAACAGCACACTGCTTGTTAATTCTATTTGCACTTTAATGACTCCTTCTGTTGCCAGAGACTCTCCAGTGTATGTCTTTAGCATGATATCAGTGGGTTGCAGGGGCAGTTTGCTCAGCTTACTTTTGAACTGCTCCCAAGGAATCAAAGACACAGCAGCCCCTGTATCCAATTCCATCTCCATTTTCTTTCCATTTACTAAAGACATCACTGATATTCATGAATATTTCCCTTCCTGAGACAGAATACAGTCCTAAATCACTGTCAGCGTCAGATTTAGTTTCCTCACTTTCACTTTCATTTGCCTCGACATGATGAATTCTCTTTGTTTTATCTTTCACACTGCATTTAATTGCATTACCTTTCTGTTCAGGCTTTCCATCTTTTTGTTTACGTTCTCTGTATTGACTGCTTTTGGCTTTACTCTTGCACATTCGTTTCGTGTGACCTTTCCTCCCACACTGGTGACCGTCACGGTCTATGTACCAGCAGTCATCAACAGTATGATTCGCGTTCCCACAGCAGTGGCATTTAGCACCTTTTTGCGAAAGCACAGCATTCACTTTAAGAGAACCGCTTAACTGTTGCACGTCGCGTTCTGCTGTCTCTGCCGACACGGCATAATCGACTGCTTTCTGAAATGTGAGATCTTTCTCAGTCAACAGGTGCTTTTGAACAGTTTCACATTTTAATCTACACACAAATCTATCTCGTAGTGCATCTTCCATGTAAACACCAAACTCACAATGTTCTGAAAGTCTCTTAAGCACTGCAACATACTTTGCAACTGTTTCTCCTTCCCCTGATTTTGCTTGTGGCAGTGGAATCTTTCAGCAATCATGAGCAGTTTTGGAGCGAAATGGGCTTGCAACACAGCGACAATATCTTCATATTTCATCATACCTGACTTTGTAGAAGCTACCAAACTGCGAAGTAGTCCATACGTTTTAGGTCCTATCACACTAAACAGCATGGGCACAGTTTTTTTGGCCTGAATCTCATTAGCCAGGATGTAATGTTCAGAACATTCAATATATGTTGCCCATTGCTCACCAGCATCATCGAAAGGACCCATATGCCCGATTACTCCAGCCATGATGCATCTGCCTTCGGTTACTTGCACTGTAGCATTAGATTCGTCGGAGGAAGTGTGGCTCGTTTTTTCCAAATGGTCAATACTAGCTCACTAACTACTTCACAACATGGTTGCCCTTTTTCATCCAAACTTGACCAAAACTGGCATTTCTTGCACAGCTGATGAGAAAAGTCTTCAGGACTGCACAACTCATCACCAATTTATGTTATGTTGCTCCCTTTAGTGTTTACATGAACACACAGAGCTACGCAGACACGCTTATGCGGATTCACTCACTTCGTTTATTGTTTACGAGAACTCAACAACTTATACACACACCCGTTGCTTGGTGCCCTCACTGGTCAATAATTGCATAGCATATATTTAGGTTCATACATAACATCATGATCTGTCCCTTGCTCTGTGAACTCGGCCGTGCATGGCGTGCTCCTGATTATCTCTGTCATGTCCGGTGCAGCAGCACACACTTCCATATTGTGTCACGAACTACTACTATGGACTACAGTTCCCAGTATGCTCCCCGCCAAGATGGCCGACACACACTCACAATTGTCACATGACTGGTAATTGGATGCAGGTGCATCCAATTCATGCACACACACACACACACACACACACACACACACACACACACACACACACACACACTGTGTAAAATGACCCTTAGTTTCACAGTGCTATGGTTTAGCCTCCATGACTGCTATTGCCAAGTTTTTGATTTTGTGGTTGCTTATCTGTTAGTTCTGTTTGCTGATTGCCTGACTTTGTTTCTGTTCTTGTTGGAGGCTGTTTGCTGTTTTTGTACCTTTGCATCTGTGTGTTTAATAAACACATCTGCTTTTACTGCCATTTCCTCCCTGTGCATGTGTTCAGCCGAACCCTGCATACATGACATTTAACTCCTGATTCATGCTTACATCTGTAAATGTATAAAGTGTGATTACTTGTGCATGATTTTCACATTTATAATTTCTGTAATAAATCCTCACTCTAAGCTGTAGCAATGACCCAAAGTATGCAATCACACACACACACACACACACACACACACACACACACACACACACACGCTGACTGTCTGGAGTTTGTACTGAGTACCCGAGGACTGGTCAGCTCCCAACACACCTGAACAGAGTAATCAATATCGCTGTTGCTTCAGTGTTCTGTGATTAAATGTTGTGGGACCTGAAAAAAGGAAAGAGGTGAAATATCAGCAGTTCATAAAAAATTTTCCTTCTTGGTTCTTTCCAGATCCCATAACATTTAACCTGTACTGGTAGCTGACTTGCTCGTGAGAACACAGTAAGAGCTCAGCCTGTGCTATGTGTGTAAAGTTACTGTTCTTTGTTTGATTGCTTCATTTCAGACCCATCTTAAACACACTTTATATCTGTTCATTTTTATTTTATGTTCATTAGGTAATTAGGCATGGCACCTCCTCAGCAGCAGCACCCCCCATTATAATCTCTTCTACAACTACTTTCTGATAATTGCATGTATAAAGAGAACTCATGCTTCATGTTACTGCGAAGTCTTGCCAACCTTAGCTTTTGTGTGTAAGTTCTGTGTCTTGATCCTGTTCTCCTAGTTGATCCTGGTGCCTATTGATTGTTTTGTCCTGTGCCTTATCATCTGACAGTTATTTATTTGTTTTGACCATCAAACTTGTTTGGATGTGATGTGAGTTAGATGGTTCTGTTTACTGTTTCTTCCACTCCAGCCTTAACACACCATGTCTTCATGGAGCTCGCTTTGTGCACAGGGGCACTGTCATGCTGGAACAGGTTTTGGGTGCACATACTTTTAGCTTTACTGACACTGATGTCTCCTTCCATAAATGATAAATGAAGTGCTAATGGCTTGGCACTAATCAGATCTAATATGGAATTGATTTGAGAAGAGAACTTTACAGAATGCAAAAAAATTAAAAAAATTCTTAAAAAAAGCAAAAAAATAAAATGTAAATATTTCATTAAAGCAGAGAACTCACAGAAAGGAACGGCAGAAATAAATCCATCTTTCTTCCAAGATTATATGAATTAAATGGTTACAAAGGAGAGTTACTACATGGGAGCCACATGGGGAGAAGCAGCTCTGCTCCGAGGCAGTCCACATGTTACATGTTACATGTCACATAAATATTAGCTTCAGCTGTGACTCATTTGGGATGCTCATTAGAAGGACTACAAATTCAGACCAACTCCATGATCACATTGTAACATTTTACTGTTCCATTTGCTCTGCGTTTCCAAGCACTGCAAATTTTCAAATGGAGTTTGTATCTGCACATCCACTCGAGATTTAAAGGGGAAATGCTGTTTCAATGGAGCTATTCATTCAGTCCAACAAAACATTTAAAACCTGCCATTTACCAGTTTGGGGATGGCCCCTTCCTGTTCCAACATGACTGCACACCAGTGCACGAAGCAAGGTCCGTAAAGGCATGGCTGAGCAAGTTTGGTGTGGAAAAACTTGACTGGCCTGCACAGAGTCCTGACCTCAACCCGATAGAACACCTATGGGATGAATTAGAGCGGAGACTGCGAGCCAATGGCTGCTCGTCCAACATCAGTGTCTGACTTCACAAATGTGCTTCTGGACGTATGGTCAAAAATTCCCATAAACACACTCCTAAACCTTGTGGAGAGATTGCCCAGAAGAGTTGAAGCTGTTATAGCTGTAAAGGGTGGGCCAACATCATATTAAACCCTATGGATTAAGAATGGCATGTGACTTAAGTTCATATGCGTGTAATGGCAGGTGAGCGAATACTTTTGGCAATATAGTGTACATAGTGCATAAATATGAACATAGTAACCATTTATATTTAATCTTCGGCAGCAAAAGAAATAATGTTCTATTTCATTCAACTAAATTTTATTTTATTTGTATAGCACTTTTAACAATGTATTGTGGCACCAATGGCCACACAGCCCCGTCGTCAAGGTTCGGCAAGTGCTACAACCCGCCAAAAACCACACCAAACATGGCACTAACATGCAAGGCGGGGCTGTGTAATCTGGCATGGCTGGATAACAATTCCCAGCCATATCCCAGCCCGTGGCGGCAGCGGATAAAACGGAAGCGGCGGCGTTGTAGTCGTGTGGGTGAGTCCTGATGAGGAGGTTATTGATGACACTCTCTGTCTCTCTCTCAATTCAATTCAATTCAGTTTTATTTGTATAGTGCTTTTAACAACAGACATTGTCACAAAGCAGCTTCACTGAAGTATATAAATTCTGAATATAAACTTATGAATCAATACATTTATCTATCTATATATATATATCCATAATGACCAACCCTGTTGTGATGGCGGCAAGGAAAAACTCCATGAGATGGCAAAAGAAGAAACCTTGATAGGAACCAGACTCAAAAGGGAACCCATCCTCATTTGGGTCACACTGTATAGTGCAATTACAACTAACACACTTTAATACTAGGGTCAAGTTTAGAGTGCAAGACAGAACTGCTCATGTTAACAGCAGTCCAATGGAATCATCATAGTTCTAGATGTATGTTGAGGCACTTTATATGGTGCCATATTTAACAGGAGCAAGTGATTTCCAAGTGATGATTCCAACCAGGAGTAGGACACTGGGATGGAATCAGGCAGGTCAGGAAAGCAGAAGGGGTCAGGATCACTGGAGTCTCAGAAGTAGCATGTGCATCTCGACAGACAGACAGAGAGACACAGAGGGAGAGAAGAGATAAGGCAAATTGTTACGTATGGTCATTGTCACCTAACGGTAAGGAACAGAGTATATCGTGTGCTGAGTGCAAGCAGGAACTCCGGAAAGACTAGCTATGACAGCATAACTAAAAGGGGGAGCCAGAAGGTAACACAGACATGAGGGCGCACTGGGACATAAATCGGCCAGCCACTCCACAGTCAACAAACCTGAGTGAATGTGCGAGAGTGGGTGCCGACAGCATCCAAACATCCCAGTATACCAAAACATTCTATGCCTGAGAACCCTCCAGATCTGCACCTTTACCTAGTAGAAGGCTACAAACAAAAGGCTTGGCTAAACAAATGTGTTTTCAGCATAGATTTAAACATTGAGACTGTGTCTGAATCCCAAACATTAATTGGAAGGCTGTTCCATAATTGAGGGGCTTTGTAAGAAAAGCTCTGCCCATTCACTGTTTGAGGTACTAACAAATAGCCTGCACCTTTTGATCTAAGTAGGCATGGGGGGTCATAAATTCCAGAAGTTCGCTCAGGTACTGAGGTGCGAGACCATTAAGTGCTTTATAGGTCAGCAGTAGTGTCTTATAATCTGTGCGAAATTTGATTGGGAGCCAGTGCAGTGTAGATAAGATAGTGGTGATGTGCTCATATTTTCTTGTTCTAGTAAGGACCCTTGTTGCTGCATTTTTAACTAATTGGAGCTTGTTTATGCTCCTACTGGAACATCCAGACAGTAAGGCATTGCAATAATCTAACCTAGAGGTAGCAAAAGCATGAACTAGTTTTACTGCGTCATGCACTGACATCATATTTCTTATCTTAGCAATATTTCTGGGATGAAAGAAGGCTGTCCTAGTGATATTATCTACATGAGCTTCAAATAACAGACTGGAGTCAATAATCACACCAAGGTCTTTTACTTTGGCACATGGTGAAACAGAAAGACCATCCAGAGTTACTATGTAGTTGGAAAACTTAC
>JAQQZR010019448.1:0-22687 GCA_030068235.1 Notoglanidium macrostoma
TAAACACCGTTTGTTTTGGTGTCCATGTGCCGTCAGAGTTACACCAAGAAAACAAAATAAAAACAAAAAACACGATTCCTATATAATGATAGGGATAGGGATAGGGATAGGTGCTTCCTAGAAGAAAATGAACAAACGAATGAATGAAGACTTAGTCATATAAATATATATATAAATGTTTATCTGCATTGCCAACACAAACTGACTAATTAAAACATGCTAACATGACCTTATCTTTTTGACATCAACCATTAAATGACTTTTGAGCACCAGGTGCCTACACCTTAAGAGTACTTAAATCGCATGATCCAAAGTTCACTGGAGGCACGTGACACAGAAAACAAAAGGCTAAATATAAATTAATTAATTAATACTTTTGTGTTTGTTTTCTTTTCTGTCCTGCTGTTTTATATAATTATAATAATTTACCAACCGCTGATGCTTCCTCACAACACAAACACTAATTTACATGCCAACAGAACGTGTGCGTGTGTTTCCCAATCGTGCTCCCAGAGGACATATAGAGGAGTTTGAATTCTATCCGTGGTCAATGTACTACGCAAAGCCCTCGGCAAACGTTACAGGGATAACTGCATTATAACTACAGACTGAACGAGTCAGGCGGGATAAATAAGCTGTTGTGAGTCACTCTAATGATCCTGTAATAGTAGTTCAGGGTCAACAGGTTGAAACCGATAGCAGATTTGCATGCAAACATCATGTATAACCAAAGATGCATCAATTTTCATCATGGCACAGCTTTATACATGCAAGGAGTTCAGCTACATGGTGTCTGGTGAGAGGAGGCAGCTAATCAAGGGAAAGGGAGAGAGGGAGAGGGAGAGGGGGGGGGATTTCTACTCACATTGATGAGCGAGCCCAGTACATTCTCCTAAATATACTTGAGCCACATCCCACACTGTACACAACTCATGTAACTCATAACTAAACAGCATGTGATTACTGGAGAAAACTGCAGCTCAACCCACAATACCAAATGTTCTTCTGTACGTAGCACAGAAGTACAGGAAATAGTTATAACAGCATTTTTTCTACCCAAGAGAGTGAAATTTCTAAATTTTAACTCAAGCAGCATCAAATGTTAAGCTGCTTTAAATCCACGAAAATGTCCAAAAACACCATTATTGCATGATTTACATTTCTATCATTTTGGCAGACGCCCTTATCCAGAGCGACTTGCATACATCTCATTCATACAATTGAACAGTTTAGGGTTAAAGGTCTTGCTCAAGGGCCCAGCGGAGATAGCTTGGCAGTGGTGGGATTTGAACTCACAACCTTCTGATCACTAAGGCAAGATAAGAAAAGATAATCTTTATTGTCATTGTCACTTTTACAAGGAACAACGAAATTAAGTGTACAGTCGACTCATTGTGAGGCATAAGATTAAAAGACTAGAAGAGAGAGGAAAATAACAAAAGTGAAAAAAAAAATACCCTGCATATGTATACAAAATTGCACTTGTTATACATACATATTGCACTGGTTATCCAACTAGTCCAACGTCTTAACCACTGAGCTACCACTGCATGATGGTGTTGAGTTTCCCAGTGCCGTATCCAGGATTTAGCTCAAGGAAAAGCAGCCACTTCCTATAATTATTCACTCAGCTGAAAGCAAGTCAGAGAGAAACTGGCAGGTAAGGATGGATTTTGGCTTAGTCTGGCCTCCGCAACTTGTAAGTAAAGCAAAATACACTGCAACACAAGTGGTTTTCATGGGTCTTAGTCAAGGACTCAGTGCTGGCTTTCTGACAGACATCTGACACACAGAACCTTCAAAGTTATGGAAATTACAAAACATCTTATGACTCTACTCCTCCATAACCACACACAGCGTTTTAACATCTTTCAATGTTGACAAAAAGCAGAACTACAATATATTTCTTCATTTCACTGTTTATACTAGAAAACAACAGGGACTGTTTCATTTAAATAAAGAAATACACTTCTCACTACCTGAAGCTGCGAAAGCTGAAATTTCTGACACCGTTTGTTTCAAATGTAACTTGAGGTCACATCCCAGCAAGTCTTGTTTCCCCAACATGTAATTACAAGATGAAGAAGTGACGCTTTTAACAACTTGGAAGCTTGTAATTATTACAATTGCGACACGCATTTGTCATATTTCCCACTTTTCTTCCACGTTTTCATGGTGAACGTTTTGTACATTTTCTCTCTCATGCCCCACTGCCTTGTTCCCTGAGGGAGCATTTTGGCACACTCTCTCCCATATCTATTACAGCGATGGTAGCCAATCATGTGCGCCTATGAGCTAACAGATCAGTCAAGTCAAGTCAAGTGGCTTTTATTGTTATTTCAACCATATACAGATGATATAGTACGTAAGCGGATGGCTGGTGCGTTCCTCTGCGTGTGCTACACTGCCCCCTGAGGTTGCTTGAGCAGCGCTTTAAAAAGATGCAGTAGGCAGGTGTCATGTGACTTGGCAGAACCTCGCCTTCACCCTCGTGTGATAAGGAGAGATGTCTGGTGGGTGGGAATTGGCCATGACTAAATTCGGGAGGACATTAAAAAAAAAAAAAAAAACTTTAAATGTAAGCTTTAACCATAACAAATTGAGTAGAACATTCTTTCTGCACTGTAATGATGCACAGTGACTGTGTTAATTGTTGTGGTCCCCGAGTTATCTTTCGGTCACAAGTTTGGACTTGGTGAAGAATCCTACTGAGTAAATATTAGTTAACAAACCTGGACAAGCTTCCGAAATCTGTTCATCAAGAACTCAAGCACGCTGTCTCAGTTCAGCAATACTAACCTGAATTCATCAGTAGGAAAAATATGGGTAAGAGTTGAAAGCTTTCTCCACGCCGCTGTGTGCTGAAAATCCGTAGGAAGATGTCCAGGCTGATACGTGCCTGAAAGACACATTACTCAAATATCCAGCATGCAGGCAGCATGCCGGCAGCATGCCACACCGAGCAGCAACAGATTTCCTGTAAAACCAACACTTGTGTTCGACAGTCCCTACACTGCCTTTCAACTGCGTCTGGCGCAGAGGGAACCGACGTCATAGTAGCTAAAAATAATAATCATCTACTTAAACCAACAAACATATTGAACTGCTGGACGTGACACTATTGTTGGCCAATTTTAGTGCTGCAGACACAAACGCTCGGGAATCAGTTGCTAATTGATCTAATAATGTTTCTATTTTCCTTCGCTGAAAACACACATTCAGCTGGCCTTTGTTTGTTGACACAGTTGTCCTGGCAACAGGGAAGGAAGTTTCTGGACCTGGCTGTACTTTTCCCAGATGGTACAAAGAGAGCGAACAAGAAAGAATGAGTATGAAAAAAAAAAAACCTAAACTTTAACCACAGACACAGAAAATGGAAAAATTATCAACATGCTACAGAAATCCTGTTTGAAAGACAGTTTGGCTTTGTACCCGACTCAACAGAACAAGTGTGTGTGTGAGTCAGACAGGGGAGTCCCCTAAACAGATCAGTCTGTTGGAGAAACCAATACACACATTCAAAAGACACATTGTGAAGCACATATGACTCACATGCACAAAAAAAAGAAAAAGAAAATGTCACTATGTTTTCAAAATCCCTGAAATCTGGAGATAAAACACTCCGTCAAAGAAGCAGGCAGCAATGAGACACGCACACTTTCAGAAGAACAAAGAGTCTGTTCTCTCTCTCTCTCTCTCTGTCGCTCTCTAACTTTCAATTCTTCAAAAATTATGTCAGAATTAAAAAGGGAAGCCTGGCGCCCTGAACACACCTCCAGTGTCTAAATCAAGCATCTGTAGCCATGCTGTAAACACGCCCGCTGCACCACAGCAGGAACGAGTGGTTTTCACTCACCGCATCCGACTGAAGTGTGTTTAAGGACGCGGCCTAGACTGAAACGTCCTCATTCCCAAACATGAACCTCGGAGAATCCTCTCTAGATTGTTTTCCCTTATCTAGTTAT
Source organism: Notoglanidium macrostoma (assembly GCA_030068235.1). Lineage (NCBI taxonomy): Eukaryota > Metazoa > Chordata > Actinopteri > Siluriformes > Auchenoglanididae > Notoglanidium > Notoglanidium macrostoma. Next base: position 3,966 of record JAQQZR010019448.1, read on the forward strand.
TCGGTGACTGAAAGCTGGAGATGCATGTGACTGTCTTCGGGCCGATTTCATCTCCCTTTTACCCAAAATGCAACTAGAGACGCACAGCGCTGCAGAGCTGCTCTGGACTACACGTGCGTTTACTATAGCTCTCAGAAAGAATTTTGCTCTTTGAACACTATTCGAATGTTCATGATATTTACACAAGCATTACAAATGTACTATTTTTATTTGGCTAGCCTGAGCTCTGCAGAAATGTCTGTTTCATCGAGTAACCTTGGTGTTGTCTCATGAAGGAAGAGAGCAAGCCGTTTATGTGCACCGTACATTCTGGCTTCCACAACTCTCTTAATTTAACACCTGTACCACACTTTTTTAGGCTCATAAATTGTTTTGTCTAGGTAAAAATGTTGTTTTTTGCTTTTAGTGAAGCGTTTTCCCCTTAAGTACGTATTTATTTTGTGGGAGTTGCTAATTTTTTAGCGTGAATATGAGAAATGCTAATTGATGTGAAACTGAATCCAATGGAGCCACCTCTAGTAGTTAAAGGGTTAAACTTATACATGCGTTTCTAGACTCCACTGTCTACCCGACACTCCCTCAAAGCTTTTCTCTCACCGCTTGTGCAATAACATTGCGCATTGCCAGTCTTGCCTTGTAATTGTGTATTAACTGAAACCACATTTACAATTTTAGGGAAAATGTTTAGTCATTATGTGAAGCTCATATTTGCCAATCTTCAGTGCCGCAAGTTCTACCTGAAGGGTTCGCGGTTCACCAAAATGCTCAAACCGGCAGCAAGAGCTGAAAACAATTCTGGATCTGCAGCACAGGGACTAAACACAGCCCATGTGGTTGCAGGTTTTTCAAAGGTTCCTGGGTTCCTAAAAAGGTTTTCTGCACATTATACCATAGTCTATTTAGTGAACAGACTGCATACAGTGAAAAGGAGAGTAGGAAGCCATTTGGTGTGTGTGTTGCGGGTTTCACTGGAGTTGCAGTCCACCTACTTCTTGATGGACGCTGTGCTCCACTGACGCCTTCTCCTCTCTCCTCTTGAGCAAACGCTGACACAGCACAATGGTGATCAGAGACATGATGAACACACCCAGGTCCGGGGAAAGGAGACGCACTGCGTTCCAGGGATCGTCCAGCGAGATTCTGCAGGGGGGGGGCCAACACGATCAGTTAGTCAATATCACTGATCATCTGCTACTGCTGCGTCACGGCTCAAACATCAACGCAGATATCCATGTATTCATTCAAGAGCAAAAGAGTCATGCGAGATTCTAAACATTTATATTACCTGTATATTCTATTTACAGTATTTACACTCTTCAGTATCACCACACAGAACCTTTAGAGTCTTTGTGGTCTTGGTCAAAAAAGGATATATGTGCTGCTTCCTTCAGATTCATCCAAACCAAGCAACCTTAAGCCATTTTTTACATTAAAAACTACAGCCAATTGTTATAGCTGGACAGAGTCTGTGATTGTTGGCCTTAGTTTGTAAATGTTTGGGAAAGTTGGCACAAAAACATTCTTTTGTGTTGGCACAGAAAGTCTGGACTTCTCATTTCTCTTCATTTGTTTTTGCAGGATTACATATGTCTGTACGACTCAAATCAAAGGACTAGCGTGAAGTTACTCTGGGGTACCTGGGGTAAGTCAGTGGGTTTGCTCTGCTGCCGCTGGCTCCTAGTAACAGGAAAATGTGTATTCATTTGAGTTGGAGGTGTCCCCTTACAGTAACAAGTCGGTCATATAAATCGATAAAGGGTGTGCCGCTCAATTTTTCCCCACATCTTTGGTTACAATGCTGATATATAAGGAAGCCAGCTGTCAATATGCTACTTCGTATACGTGACAAAAATGTATCTTGCAAACTTCTAGGAAATTACAGCGGAAACCATTTGAACATTCCCAGACTGCAACATTATGGTCCTTGAATATCACGGTATATTGTTCAATACTCGGTTATGGGCACATACCTAATAGGAAAATTAATGTAATAATAATCATCACTGACAGCGTTCACATCTCATAAACAAACGGAAAATACCTTTTTAGTGTCATTTTAAATGATTTTATATGTTATGTACGTACCTGGACACCCCGATGTGCCTCGTCAGACTCTCCCATGTGCTACCTGTGAAGAACAGTCAAAATGAGCCAAAAAATGGATCAGCAATTTCTTGGTGCATTATATCAGATGATAAAAGGACTGGATTTGATGCTTCCCAAGTCAACAAGGCCAATCTGAACAAAAGTAACATAACATTCGGCCTTCATTCATTTGACCATGATTTTACAAAACAGCAGCAGATATCTTAGAAAGAAACTCTAAAATACAAATCAGTCTGTTAAACAGTTCATTTGGATATTTTAGATCAGCCTAACATGTTAAACAGAAGCTGACACTTTTGTCAAAATAATAATGCAAGGCAAACGCAGTAGAGGATTCAACTAAAGCCAACAGAGATTAAAAACCCCACAAACCCAGGAAACACAGAGGCCAAGCACAAGTGAAGCCAATACAATTAATGGTCTGTTACACCTTTTAACATGGACACTGTTTTAGTGTGTCTACAGATAAATTGCTAGTACGATGTCTCAGACGTGTGCAAGAATCTTTTCATGCTCCACCAAGTTATAATCTGTGTGCAGTGCTTATGCAGAACTTTGGGTGAAGTTGAAAGTTGTAATTCCCCACCTACACCTGGTAAAACCCGCCGAAATCAATCAGCCCCTCGACTTGCAATTTCAACTCCTCGACTTGGGGTAGTCTTCCCAACGACCAGTTACCTGCCTGTTTATGGAGTGATAAGTCAACCTGTGAATAGTATAAAGTCCCCCTTCTCTAATTTTAAAGGTGTTTACAGCGGTATTGGCTTTACATCACTTAATATACTGACATAGCACTTGGTTAAATCTATAAGTGCGTCCATACTCATCACTGTTTTGAGAAAGTAATCATCAACATTAGAGTTATCACATAACGTTAGCTGGCTAGCTTGTTGCTAAGCTACATGCCAACGTCTGCAGTTGTTGATGTGCTGAAATTCCAGTCCAAAATACTGCATGAGTTTAAAGTTCACTACAGCAGAACAGCACCAGTAGCCACTCGGGTCAGTAAGCGTAAAGGTGACTTAAAAGTAGCTTTTTATGTGTTTTAATTTCCACTTTGCTCATCCAACGTCCCGAGGTGGGAGATGACGTTATTACAGCTCACACATTACCACTGTCAAGGCGACCACAAACGCAGCATTACTGTGACCTACTGAGGGTGGATCTGCTGCAGACACGAGGCCCACACGCAAGACTCTTCCCTGTCCTGGCACGCAGGTAGCGCAATGAACCTCCTCTGGCGGTCCTAACAGCTGAGTCACTGACCGTCTCCAAACTAAAGACTAAAGACTTACCTCTGCACCAAGCCCTTGAACCAACACTCATTTCATTTTTTTAAAATCCCTCAACATGCGTTTTCTTGCTGTACCATATTGTACCGTCCCTGCAAAAAAGTTTTAGCTCAGAGATATTTGTGGTCCCGGATCTATTTGCTCTAGCATGGGGATGTGTTTTAAATGGAGATGACAAAGCAGTTCTGTAAGTATCTCTGTATAAGATCTTCTGCTAAATGTAAATGTAAGTATAAAGTGACATGACACGAGGGAGGAACCTTAAGAGACCTGAGGCACCGAACGGCAAGAAGTATATAAATGTGTTTATAATATAATTGGAGTTTATAACTGTAGCAGAGTTCAGTATGAGGACAGTCTTTATATGATTACAACAGTAGTTTACTACTACTAGTACTTCTACTACTATTACTAATAGTTAAAAATGAGAAGCTGAATCAAGACTCAAACAGCCGTTATACACCATCAGGCCGATGCCCTTCTTACTCCAGGAGTCAGACATGCTCAGACATCACTCACAGTTGTGTCCCAGAGCGTCATCCAGGCCAGGCACAGTGTAGAGAGAGATCTGGAAGCAGACGTGAGCGAGCAGGAACAGCAGACTGGTGCTGAACAAAGCAATGACGAATCGCCCTGTGTGTCCTGTAAAGACAGACAGACAGAAGGAGGAGAAATCTGGTGAGTCAGGAACGGAGAACGTGTAAAATACGAACATCATTGCACAGAGAAAACAAAAGGAAGGAGAAGGGTTTACATTAAACTGTAAATTGACGCTCGAGAGGCAGACCTGTGATCCAAATTTACAACGGGGCATCATAAGGCTCGGTGAGGGTCAGAGCTGATAAAAAGGTTGTCATAGTAATGTCACATGCAGGAACTGAGCATAACTGCAAAATTCAACAAACAGGTTAAACATTCATCCAGACATTGCCAGGATTCTTCTCTATTGAAGTCAGAGAAGTGAAGTGGTGTCGCCTGAAACACCCGACATTCCTGCGTGGTTAAAGGTATAAGGATCAGCGACAGGTCTGTCCTGTAATAACTAATGCACAGTTAAAGGCTACAAAGCCATCGGTTTCTACTACAGTGGTTAACTGTAGATGCCAGAGCTCAGTCAGACTAGATTCAGGCAGTGACTACACTTTTATTGGCATGTTTTGCTTTGTGGCCAGAGGAAACATCTCGTTTTATGGCTCATTTGGGCAGCAGTCAGACTTCCCAATGAAATGCAGACGCGGGGCCTAGCGAAATTGTGTGTTAGTTTAAACACTGCCTGAGGCACCTAAACACAGGACGGGCTCTGTGGCCTTAGAGTAGAGTGCATAAAGGGCCCAATACTGATGAAGTGCTGCAGGTGGAGTTAGACTGTCGCCATCACACCTCACCGAAGGCAGACGGCTCGGAGTTCATGCAGGAATATTGTTCATTTGGTCGTCCATAAGTTAGTGTTTCCTCTTTTATGTCCGGGAGATATTTTCAGGATGAGCAGTGCAGTGAAGAAACAGGTCCTCTTAGCGTGAGCGCTTTGCCAAAATAGCATTTATCTGACTTCAAATGAAGTCTTGGGCCATGTCCGTACATATTTTTGAAAACATAGCTTTTACTCCTCTGTTTAAAAACAGTTCCCAGCCACCTGAGCAGCATTTGTGAAAATATCTCCATTCTCACAAAATGGCAAAAATGCATTACATAAGCATGGCAGCCCAGCAGGTGGCAATAGTAGGTCATAAACTGTATGTCAAGTGCCTCAAAAATAACAATAAGTGACGTGAACTGAGCAGAGAGGGAGGGCGAAATGTGGGAGAACCACAACATGGCAAAAGAAAAAAAAAAAAAAAGAAAAAAAGAAAAAAAAAAAGATAAATCACAAAGATTCACATGTATGGAACTGACAATGAGGTCAAACTGCTGCGAAAGATTTCACTTGTCCAAAATCTGCATTCACACTCTGGTTTGTAATGCTGGGGCGGATACAGCAACAACGATAATAAAATAAAGGAAATTAAATTGCAAACATATCTTCAAATAAAAGGTTGCAGAGCACAAATCTGGCCAGTAGGGGTGTAAACACCATGCGACATATTTTTTTATTCCTAAGGCAATGATGCTGCTGATTCTTGCTGTGATATGATATGATGATCCACTACAGAAGCCTCTGCCCAATATAGCCCGGAGCCCGGGGTTGGCCTACCAACTGCAACAGACAGTGACGTAGAGAAGTCCCATTTTAAAGGAGTCGGGTTACATGCAAATCACCTCGCTAGCCTATTAAATTATTTAAGTTATTTTTACACACCAGTTGTTTGTCATTATTTATATAGTAGATATTGATTTGACTGTTGCATGAATTCATTCCACCGCCTGCCTTTTAAACATGTGTCGATCCAATAGCCAGTAGCAAAGATGATGGTACTGGGGAGTTGGGATTTCCCACACTAAGAAGTTCAATTTCAGAAATGTCAACTTGAACACTCCTTTAAATCAGATTTCTGACTCTGAAAGTCAGAGGAACCTCATCAACCCGGACCTCAAAATCCAAGATGGCTTCTCCACCATCACACGAAAGCTGTAGTAATACTGCTTATTAGCCCTTCTGTCTCATTTGTGTCTCATTAAACAGTCATACACACAGTACTGTCCAACATCTCTCTGTGGACATGCTGTGTTTATATGCACAAAATACCACATGATCCAAAACTATCACTTGGTATTGCTAAAACAGGTAACCTGGATAGACTCTGTACTGCTAATTGCTGGTATTGGTTTTCCGACTCGTACGGGAGCGCGGTCAACTCACGTGTGACGTCAGATTTTTTGCCGTCAGAGCGACTGGGACTTAGCTCACAAACACAGTGTAACCTCACACACTTCAGTCAACCTTCATAAAAGTGCAGAACAATTACGCTGCTCTCTGCCGGGTTACCCACTGCGTAAAAAATATCAGACACACCCAATAACACCATGATTTAATGCAACCTCTTATACGCATGGATCGTGCTGATGGAACAAAAGCCCATGCAAATATTATTTCCTGCAGGGTTTTTTTTTTTTTAACTGCATGTCAATACCTGGTAATGTGGCAATATAATGTTGATATTGTGTCACAAATTATGACAGTTTTCTGAGATATCATGGACATCATGACATCTTTTTTATGTTTAGGACACACTGACCGAAAGCAGCGCTGAGGTTACATTTTTTTATCTACTCTTTAAAATTGTAAAATATGTTTATATTTGTTTTATAGAGTTTTTCTCCTTTTCATGTTTGAATAAATGAATAAATTAAATAAATGCTGTTTTAAAATATAAAAATTCAACATTATATAAAATCATCAAAGCGTTTGTTTAAAAATGCAACGTCATTGCTGCTTGATAAATATCGTGTATCGCAGAAACGTCTCCAAGAATTGGTCATATTACCATATGTGCCTTATCCTTGCACATTATCTATACATATTGCCTTGTCAGCAACTATTATCTGTACATATTTGATGTGTTCATAACCATATCGCACATATTCTGTCCTCTCACCTGTAAATATTGCCTCATCGGCACTTTTATTCTACTATTTGCACTTTCTGCTTCGATGCAAAACAGCGTTTAGTTGTACTTGAATTGTGCAATGACAAAGTTAAATCTCATCTCGTCCATCCCCATCATGTCCACCACACACACTGACTGAGAGTCAGAATACGCTGAATAATATCCAGGGTAAGATCAAAACCTCGTTTGAATTCAGGGGAAAACCTAAAGCTCTCTTCCAACCAAGCAAACCTCACTTCAGTGAGAAGATTAGACGATGAAGCCTATTTTAAGAGCAACAGATAAAACCCAACTTCTGTTTCACTGCACGACGATGCATCTCCAACAGTAATCTATCCCATAATGGTCTATAAAACCCCTGTTATAGCGCTGTTGCTTAGCTTAAGCTTTCGGCCCGAAACTCTGGACGACGTTAGAGTGAAACTCTGAGTCAGAATGGCAGCGCTGCAAAAAAAAAAAAAAACAAGGAAAAAAAAAAGAGGCTTTAATGACAGAAAACTTTTATGTTTCCTCATCCTGACTGTAATGTGGTCTAAAAAAAAAATAAATTCATCTCTCCGTCAGTCCCTGGGAACGAAAAACAAGCATGATTCATACATGTTCCTGTTTTGTTCACAAGAGTCGAGCAAATCCTCTAATGGCTTTTCATTGTGCTTTGGAAAGCACAGTTTGCTCAGAAGAGCTCGTGTCCTGCAAACGGGAAGGTCTGGGACACGGCAGGTGAGACCCGGACGTACAGCTGCAACACGGTCACGTGAAGGCTGATGGTGGCCTTTTAGCCAGCTAAAGTCAATTAGCGTGGGTGGAGTAGCTTGGAGCTTTGAACTTTTTTTTTTGCACCATGATCTATATGGTAGTGTGTACATGTGGCATCACCAAAGCGTTGTGTGCGATCATGTCCACTGTGTTTTCCCTGAACGATATTAAAATGTCTCTGCTATTATTCTGTAATCTTTGATGGTCTGTGACCACATCGCGGACCATTTTTTAAAAGAACGCAGAATATTATGTTTGCTTTGTGTTGGATTCTTTGATGGTCGCATTTGTGAAGTTTTTTCATAGTCCCGGTCTGATATTTGGCGTGCGTCTGCTGTAGCTCTCTAAACACGTGGCTTAGCGTTTTGTTTTTTCAGCTGCACATCCATATATCACACCACAAAAGAAAACAGGATGAATCTCATTCTCATGTTGAAAGCCTGACCATGTAGGACAGTCAATAGACACATCACAGCAACAGTCACTTTAATAGGAACACCTGCTCTGTCATGCAGCTATCTAATCAGCCAATCATGTGGTAGCAGCATAATGCAGAAAGTCATGCAGATCCAGGTCAAGAGCTTCAGGGTCTCTTGACAGCAAACATCAGAATGGGGAAAAGAAATCTGTGATCGCAGTGGCTTGAACAGTGGCGAGGTTATTAGTGCCAGACGGGCTGCTCCGAGTATTTCAGAAACTGCTGATCGTGTGCGATTTTCACAAACGGCAATCTTTATAGGTTAAACAGAATAGTGTTTTTAAAAAATCCACCAAGTAGCACTTCTACAAAGGAAAACCGCCTTCTCAGTGAGCGAGGTCGAGCTGACAGGAAGGAAACTCAAGTGATCATTCTTAACAAACGTGGTGAGCAGAAAAGCATCTGGGAATGCACAACATTGCTGAGACAGATGAGCTATGAACCACTCGTGTCAGCCAAGAACAGGAATCTGAGTGTACAGTGGGCACAGGCTTTCCCAAACCTGGGCTGATGAAGACTTGGAGGAAAATAATCAGCCTTTTACAAGCAACCAGAAGGTGAGACTTGCTCGATCTCCATAACAGCAGCTCACAGAAAGGCCACATTCATGATCATGAGCAATTAAATGCTCCTGCAGAGCGTTTACAGCATTCAGTCATTCATCTTTAGGTCTAAATTGCTAATTTGTTTATATTTTGGGAAACAGAACGTCCTACGTTCATTGGAGAATGGTGGATAGGTGCAGCAGTGAGCAGGACCTGCGGGAGCGGCCAGGCTTGGTCAGAAGTCCTTCAGAAGTCCTATTCATACCCCTCTGATCACAAGCATCATGAGGTTTCATTTTACTGAGGTAGAAACTGGCGTTTAAAAAAAAAAAAAAACTATAAAGCCCGAGTTACAGTTTATTTAATGTTTCCGCTTCAATAAGGAACAGATACCAATAAGGAAAGACAGTAGATCATTTGCACATGCTAATGTTTTTGCCCCCTCAGTTTTATTCATGCATTTTGATGCTCAAACAAACAATTTCTGTTCCTCAAGGATCAGCATCCGGGTGTGAACTGTACACAGCGATGCAAACAAGCGTTCAGCGACATACTGAACATTCCCACCTGAGATACATATAGAACAATACGATCAAACCTAAACTAATGCACACTGTACATTAGTGCCACTGATGTGCACACACACACACACACACACACACACACGCGGCCAGTGTTTTAGCCTCAGTTGCTCACGATGCTCTTGATACCCTTAGAAATATGTTCTGATTTAATTAATAAAATGTATAGTCATTAAAAAAACATGACTTCAGGATTCAAGTATCAAGTGGCTTTTATTGTCATTTCAACATATACATGTAATACAGTGTACAGTGAAACGAGACAATGTTTCTCAAGGATCAAGGTGCTACATATATGACAACAGAAATACAAATATAACTGTGCAGACCACTGCTTTCCTATCGACACGAAACGCAGTTAGCCCGGCTAGCTAAATGGAGGCGTCCGGAACTCTGTCGCTGAGCCATGTTTCTGTAAAAACAAAGACGCAACAATCCCTAAATTCGCGCTGGGTAGTCCGCTGGAGTCGGATATAGTCCAAGCCACTGTCCAGAAGGCAGACATTGGACAGTATTATGGACAGGAGGGCCGGCCGGCTAGGATTTACTCCCAGCCTAGCACGGACCCCGCCCGCTTGCCGCGCTTCCGCCTCCTCGCACACCGCTCTCGGCAGACCCTCCCCCGTCCGCCAGCATCCAACAACGCCGAGGACTGGAGGCCTGGTTTCCGTAGCAACCCGAGGACGCATAGCGTTCCCAAGAGGCCATCCCGCAGGTCGGTTTTCTGGAGTATTTCCCAAAGTCCAGTAATGTTTCTCGTGGGCAGACATGAACTCCATTTATTTCGGTGTCCATGTGCCGTCAAAGTCACGCCAAGAAACAAATAGTACAAAAAAAGCACAATTTCGGATCCAGAGTGGCCGCTGAGTGCTACTGTCGCGCCGCCTTCAGGATTCCTCCATTTCATAGCCGCTGTGCTGGCAGCCGGTGTGAGCTTACTGAAAACTCATTGGTTAGTTTCAGATGAAATAAAGATAGCTCACATCCCCGCTGCGTCTCCGTGCTGCATTATTCATTTTGTAAAACCTTTTCTAACACTGAATTGAATGCGTGCTGTTTTTGGCCCTGCTACCCCACACGGCTGGACCCTATTTTAAGAGACAAGAGGGAACATGGTAATAAAATTAACAGGTCCACAATAAAGCTCTTCTGGGAACAATATGAGACAGTCCTGATTCCTGGATGCGTCTTCTGATCAGTAACCGCAGTCTACATTAAGCCAGATGCTTTGTTCCACAGTGAGGAAGAACTATAGAGCAGATGAGGGTTAGGGGTCTTGTTTAAGGACCCTGCTGCATCATTCCACCATGGGGTCATTAGCATGGAACTGTTTACACCAGTGAGCTCCTCTCTGACAAAGCGGGCAAAAGAAATAGTCCAAACAGATGAGATTCTGCCCACGAGGAGATTAAAAATTACTGATTAGTAAGATAAGAGGAGAGGAGATTTGTATTAGCAGTATTGTTGGTTTTAATATTCTCTGCTTCTGTTCTGTGGAATTTTCCCCTCACGTTCTCACGGAACTTTCTTACAGCTTCAGATTCGTGTATAACTTTGCAAGTCCACCATCGAAACAACACCAGACATGACTCTTCTGACACATACAACACGTGTATAGAACAGTTAAGGTTCTGTTCAAATCCCATCCCTTAACCTTCCGAGTTAGGAGAGGATTCCACTTCTCATTTACGAGCCGCAGCTAGAGGTCACTCGAGTGTGCGCCGAAGTCATTTCCTCAGAGGTCCGTGTCTCTGACTCGGGGTCTGGGTGCGCGCGTGTGTGTGTGTGTGTGTGTGTGTGTGTGTGTGTGTGTGTGTGGGGGTCAGAACTAACACTCACAGGCATTCAGTAACTCGTACCGAAAGGCTTTCCTGCTCTTTATTTATCTTTCCTGTTTTCGGGTTTTAACAGACTGACTGCGTTTCTGCTCGGTGTCGCTTGCAAACACTCTTTCATTACGGACACTGCAGACTTGACGTTCCATTTGCACTGGGAATCGGAAATTCCCAGACGGTATTGTGGGAGACTTTCCATAAAACTGGGCTGTGAACATTGTTTTTGCAAGATGTGAGGCTCGGCTGCACCTGACACGAGTGCACTTCTGTAGCGATGTCGGGGGGTAATAGAGTGCTGCCCAGACTCGGTGGAAAGAATAACAACCAGCCGCAGCACACAGGGTGTTGGGTTTACGCAGCGCCACAGGACACTGACAGCTAGCGCAGCCACACACACACACACACTGATTTTTGAGGTTTAATTCCTTCAACTGCGAATTTGCAATCTCGCATCCCAAAAACAAGCCTCTTTTAGGATCAAAACAAAGTATCGTAAGATTTAATGAGAGTCTCACTGCCTTGTAAACTAAATACTCACCCAGGAGAGTAACTTCAGATGTTTTTGCTTACGAGTTCTAGCAAGCAACAGGAAAACAACCATCTTAAACTGCATAAAGCGAACTGAATGGCTGTAATTCAGCAGGGCATCCTGCACAAGCTGTTTGTTTTTCCAGGATCCAGAATAAAGCGCAGGGTGTTTCCACAAGGAGAGCTCATACAGGGAGAACCGGCCCAGCGCTGGGTGATGAGACAGCGAGCCCTGTAGGGAGGAGCGTTACTATTCCAATACACTTTAAAGATTGGAAGGAAAAAAAACCTGGATGTTTTCCAAAGCAGGACTGGTGAGATTTTTAATAGAAAAGTAGGCAAGTTTTTCTCCCTGCTCATGAGGCAGCTCTACTGCTGGTTATTCCTGCCGCTGATTCACGGAAGGGCAGCCGTGGCCTACAGGGTAGAGAAGCGGCTTTGGTACCGAAAGGTCACCGATTCGACATCCTGAAGTACCCTTGAGCAAGGCACCAAACTCCCAACTGCTCCCAGGGGGCTGCAGTGTGTGGCCAGGTGTGTGTTTTCACTTGTGTGTGCACGAGTGTTCACTGTTTGGATGGGATGAATGCAGAGAAAGAATTTCCCCTCTGGGATTAATACAGTATCCAAAATCCAAATAAATAAATAAGATGCCTGAACTGGGTTCAACTTGGTCTCTTCTTAGCCATTCCTTTCCCGTTTGGATCGATACAATCCTCCACCACGGTTTACCTGGTTTCAGATTACTGAAGTACGCTACACTACAAATCAGGAGTTGTGAAGTTAGAACATAGTATTAACAGTTTCAGATCAGTGCAGCCATAACTGGATTATGAGACGTTCACAGAGGTTAAATGAGATTTTACAAAAAAAAAAAAAAAAAAAAGGTACTCGATAAGCATGAGACTACTATTTTATACTATACTGTACATGATACTATTTTGTATCAGGACACAAATTATTGGCACAGAGTTCGGGAAGTGGAGTCAAACTGCCTCAAACCATGCTTACCAATAAGTTATGCTAATCAGAAGACAGCATTATGGTATACGTGTCAAACACAAGGAGCACAGAACTCTTACTTTTAGCCTGTGTGATCATGGAAAATATTATACATAAACGTCCCATAGCGACTGCTCAGGCTTTTCTCACTATCCAGAGTTCATGACAGATCCACAGCGAAGGCCGTGAGCGTAACATGCCGAATATACCTGCTCTCCGCTTTGGGTTCAGATCAACGCCCGTGTCACACACGTCGAAAACTGATTCAAAAGCATGTTGCGTGTTGTGTTGGCAGTGCCATACTTGGAAAGTAATTTAGAAAGAATGAGGAAATCTACCAAATAAAACCATGATTGTTTTTGTCATCTACAGGATTAAATTGGTAAGTGTGACGCGCTTGTGTGTTCCAGGTGGATGTCAGACAGCAGCAGGGGCGGTGATGAACCACAAAGACATTGTTTACTCATTTAAGGCAGAATCGACCATCTAACATTCTGTCCATAATAATAATAATGTTGCCATGACATACTGTATCTCTATGACACTAAAAGAGATTAAAATAACATGCAAACAACAGGGGAAAATTACACCATATATAATAAATCCTCCTTTTCTTCCAGCAGTGAATTGATACTGCAGTGGTTGGATTACAAAATACATGTGTTAAAATGTGAAATTTTATTTGCGTCGATATCGTCTTGTAAAGCCTGTGGGGGGGTGGGGGGGGGGGTATTCGAGCCGGACCTCCGCCTTCTGTCTGTCTGTCTGGGGTGTCTTATGCTCTCTCCATGTCTGCATCTCTTTCCTCACACCTCACTCTTCATTCCTCACACACGGTAGGTGAACTGGCTGCTCTCAGCTGCCCCAAGTATGAGCGCATGCGTGTGTGTGTGTGTGTGTGTGTGTGTGTGTGTGTGTGTGTGTGTGTGTGTGTGTTAGCGTGTGTGAGAATGTTTCCCTGACGGACCGACATCCCACTCAGGTTGTATTTCCATCCAGTGTTCCCGCGATCCAGCTGTGGATCCACTGAGCAGGACAACGTGGTTATAAAACAGTCAGCTGTGCAGCAGAAACAGAGTCAGACATCAACACTTCACACGATATTTGAGGTCAGGATGGCAAATTCATGACAGCTCTTTTAAAACTGTATTATTACGGTGTATCTTCTTTCGAAATGGCACGCCTCGCTTTGCAATGAAAGCTCTGAGGTTCGAGGGAGAAATTTAAAGCCGTCACCCAGTCAGTGAGTTACAGCTCAATGCAGTTTGTATGTAATACAACATTGCTGTTGTTTCGAAATAGTCAGTCTTTAAGTAATATTAATTTATTTAAACTGCTCTCCGGTCAGGACATGGAAACTTAGCGGAGATGGGTGAAGGATAATTTCATTAGCTGACTGTACAAATGAAAACACTAAGGGAGCTCTACGGTTTTGCTGGGCAGGATTGTAACCGTCACTCCTGCTTAGATTTGGAGCACTTTGTCACAAACATCCAGTCTAGAATACATAATTAAACTATACTATCCTACATTATTCACACAGTTGTAGCTTGTGAAAGTCGAGCATGCTCAGCACCACAGCTCAAGTTTACTACACTGTACTAGTGTGGATGAGAAGAGGGAACAAAGCGAGTTACATGTAATTGTGGTCTAGTACAACATCTGCACTGTGTACAGATGAAGAAGTTACATGTTGATGGTAAAATATGTTCACAAAGCAAGATGGAAACCTTAAGCAGCATGTTAGGGAACTTTCACTTTGGATTACGCAACAAGTCGATTCTCAAACCTTAGAAAGGTTCAACTGATCCAGCAACAACGCGAGAATGTGTGTCAATTAAAAAAAAGGATTGATTACTCAAAACACAGACCAGTGTGCCGAAGTCCTGATGCGTGTCCAGTGCTCAAATCCTTTCTAGATACAGTTTCTTCTTTTTATACATAAGCGAGACTTTAAAGAGACGAACCGTGAAGTTTATACATCTGTTCTGGCACATCCGTAGCAGGTAACGTTCTCTTTCTGCTGGCCTGAATGTCTGCGTTGGTGTGACCGCTACAGCCGTTTCTTTAAATCTTCTTCTGAAATATCAGAATCGTGTGACTTCCCAGGAAGAGGGGATTATAAAGGACAGACAGACCCAGGAGAGCTCAGCTTCTATCCCAATCTTCCTCCAAGTCACACGCGAACTCAGAGTCGTCTCAGCCCACTCGCATACCTTTTCACCATTAAAGGTCACCATTTAATGATTAACCATTAACAAATTTAAAGAAAACAACTGTAAGTGGCCATGTTTTCTTTCATCGCCTGTTAAAATGCGAATGCGCTAATGTCTCTAGCCCGATAGCTGGCCTCTGGTCGGATGAGCTGCTAAATCATTTACTCAAATGCATTCGGCTAAACCACAGTTAATCTGCTACACAAGCGTACTGGCTCAGGTTTGGAAAACCGCACTCAAACGATGGCCAGGTACTTTCCCCGTGCGTTTATCCACTCTGTTACAGTATTAGTTCTGTCTGCTGAAATACTTTGCTCGGGACTGCAGTGTGATGAACCCTGGTGTACGGTATCTCGTGATTCGGGATCAGATTTTCCCCATAAACTCCTCACTGTGCAAATCCTTACACTGATGTAACTGACAGCAGAAACACAGAGGCTTTGCTGACCATCATTAACCATCCTGATAATCAACAAACCTGCTGTTATTTAAAAAAAAAAAAAAAAAAAAAAAAAAAAAAAGAGGAAGCGTTGAGAAGGACGAGACCACGGACTGCGGAGAACTCGAAATCTGGGCAAAATGGCCGAATTCCTTCCTGACTCGTTTCTCCATGTCTGCTCTGGAGATCTCGTCGCTTTATTACTCATGACTGTTTCCGGCAGCCAGACGTACAAAACCCAATCTGCGCAAAGAAAAATATGAAAGCATTGAAGTTTCGATACACAAACTCGTCCTGCTTTGGCGGTGTGTCACTGAGTTTATATGAGGACACGGACACTGAAACGATGAGGTTTGACTCGCCGTCATGTAGTTTTAAGCTAATCCTTATTAAATTCTTTAGTGAAGAGTGGATGAAGCAGAATTTGTGCAGTTTAAACAGACAAACGCTCAACAGAGCTATGAAACAAAAGCGATGGCAGGAGAAGACGGCATGCTGAGGGGACAAACGGTGAATCACTGCGGTTCATCACTCAATACGCTGAACAAGACGTTCCTGTCCTGCAGCTACTGTAAATGTTTACTCTCAGACTCCTGCATTCACAGCTCATCGCGCAAACAAGGCACGGATTTAACTTCCAGAGAAAGACCAGGATACACAAAGGTTATCGAGTTACACAAAGAGTCTTGACTAACTCAATGGATTTTGCATTAACGGCTGTTGTTACAGTAACGTAGAAGGCTGACAAATGAAAGGGGAAAAACACATGAAGTGTGTCCGTGAGGTGCTGGACCGCTGAACAGCTGCGGTACTCCGCGGCAGATTCGCCAAATCTCTGGAACGGTATTCAATATTCAACGGTATAAACATACTCATGTTTTTTAAATCTAAAATATTTACAGATTTTTTATTGTTACATGTTCTACAATTATATTCGGTTTTCGAAAACATCCTCAAATGGAATCAACATATACAGACATAAGTTGCATGAACAGAAATGATCCCATTTTCTGAATCTGTCAGTCCTCAATTCATTCATCTACCATATTAACACACGTGCTTTTCAGTGTTGCGACTTTCATTTTGACGTAACCTTCAACACAGCCAGCTACATGGCATTCAGCAAGACCTGGGACTCCAGCACAATGTTCAGTCGCTACCTCATGATAGCACCTAATCTTCTTCTTCTTCTTGTGACGTGCTAATACGCTTACGATCGCTAGCATAACTAGCTTTGCAACTGTAGTTTGTTTAGCTAGCCAACAACCATGGACAACAGCTAGCATCACTTTCCCATATTATGTAAAGCCCCACTGTGTTCAGCCACCTGATTTCCCATCCCTTACCCCTCCCTTTCCAAGCGTGTATTAGGAACACACAGTGGCCGTCAGGTGCCTGTAGCGTACTCCCAAGAACTTACATTCACTCTCTTACTAAATAAGAACTACGATCCTCCATTTTTCAAAATGTGGCTTTTCAATCTGGTTATGCAGCAGCAGCAAACCCCGATTCCTCTTCTTTCTTCTTCATCATCTTCCTTCTGGAATTATCGGAGTGCACATTCCCCCCCAGCATTAAAAGCTTGTATGTAGCACCTTGTTCCTGGAGAAACGCTGTATCGTCTCACTGTACACTGTATTACATGTATATGGTTGAAATGACAATAAAAGCCACTTGACTTGACTTGGATTTGCGCTAAAAACGAGAAACATGGAATGCGCCCTCCAGAGGTTTGTCCATTCTGGGCTTCTGCAGTGGCGTAACATGGCAGCTCCTATAGAGGTGGACCCGCTCCCTATAGAGATATAAAGGGCTCATTCTAAACCTATGAAAATACAACGATTTGTAGTTACAGGTAATTATACACTAATTAAAACTCAGTACATTACGGAACATGCGCTCCATTTCTGTTAATCGATACCTTCAAAATCCTACACAGCCGACTTTTAAATGAAAACCCGAGTGCTTTCGCATGTTCCTCACCATGAGGAAACCACCTCCCAGTGTAATCTGCCAAAGCACTGAAATGGAAGCTCATTGGAAACACAAGAAATGCCAACTAGGGACAGCCGGAAAAGAAGAAAGCTGGGATCCTCCAGAACAGCTGAACGTTTTGGTTCAGGATATTTCCTCCAACTGTTTCATCTCCTCATAGATTAGAACTCTGATTAAAGGTAGTTTCCATTACGACCAACAACAATATTAATGCTAACGAGTCTCCTCTGGGGAAAATGCAGTGATTGGAAACTTGGGGTAAATAATGTGGAACCACGTCAACATCGACATCAACATCCCCAAAAGCTCTTTATCATAAGCAGCTCATTAGACTTCATTAGCATTTGGACCAGCACGCCTCTTCAGACGCTTGACTAATGTCATCTGGATTCTCCACAAGAACAGGAAACACACATGTTCATTGTTTGCTCGTTGTTGATTTTTTTTCTTTTCTTTTTGTCAAAAAGGTCAGGGGAAAGCAATTAATAAGACATTTCCCTCCAGGAAACAATGAGCGACCCTGACTTAATCCGCCTCAAATGCGTCGCTGGCGAGAGTTCTGGAGAAGTGATGGAGATTTTCCACATCAGGGAAGGGCCCGGGAACGCTCGCTCTGTGCAGCTTAACGCTCCCTGAAGCTTCTCTCCACTCGGAGTTCCTGACTGCATACATCTGCGCTGCTAGCGTTTCCAGGCCACAGAGAGTGCAGCTAATTTATAGCGGGAAACCAGCAACATGCTTTTAATTAAAAAGCCATCTTGCTTTGTTTTGTTCCGTTTTTGTTTTGTTTTTTTTATTCTCCGACATCTTTTAGTACACTGCGGCTGGCAGCTCAACCTTTGTTCCCTATACACAATTCTCTCGGTGTCAACAAAATGTCCACAAAGCTTCAGCGTAATATTACAGAATCCCAAAGTGCCAGTGAGCTCGTGTTCTGGCCGAGTTTCCCTACCTTATGCTCGTTAGATTGGTGCCAGATTTTAAAATGAGAACATGGATGTATTTCAGATTTCAAACCAGAACTATTTTAAGCATTTTTTTTCCTCCATTCAGGTGGACAAGTCATACATTTATTAGCCATCCCGCTGGGTGAGTAAGAGCTCCAGTCCCAGTCCCACGTACGGGTATCTGAAACTTAGGTTAGGCTAAAAAGTAGCAGCTAGCATAAAGTCCGCTATTTAGCTAGCTAAATCAATGAACACATGGATAAGGGAGAAGAAGCAAGTCCATGATTGTGCAGCGCACTGTGTTGGCGACCTCAACAAAGTCAGAAAGTCAGTGTACATTTTCGTTCTGATGTACGATATCCATCCATCCATTATCTATTCAGCTTTATCCATCTGGGTCGCGGGGAAGCTGGAGCCAATCCCAGCATCTTCGGGCGAGAGGCGGGGTACACCCTGG
>JAQQZR010019628.1:0-22646 GCA_030068235.1 Notoglanidium macrostoma
TGCACTGTTTGCACACTTTGCACTTTATGTTGTTTTTGCCATGTTTGCACACATGCACTTTATGTTGTCTTCTGTTGCACACATACACCTTTTGTAATTCTGTTGTCTTATATGTAGCACCTTGGTCCTAGAGAAACGTTGTCTCGTTTCACTGTACACTGTACCATATGTATATGTTGAAATGACAATAAAAGCCACTTGACTTGACTTGAGAATCTCTTCAGCACCCTCAGATCACCCTCTCTTGTCTCCATTCTTTACTTGCTCGTATCTTTTAGATTTATAATGTTTTATGAGTATTCTCATTTCCTCACACAAATTTGTATCAAATGTCCCTCTGCCAGGCCACTTAGTCCCTGTGCCTGCATCCTTTGTCCTTTGTGCCCACTTATCTGACATTTTCACAATTTGTTCCTTAGCTGGGGGATCTGTTGCACAAAACCTGCACTGGAGTTCCTTCCCATCTTTGGGCTCAACTTAATTGCTCAGCCACTCTTGCCAATGTCTATTGGGTTTTGTATACTCTATGGTTTGCACAGCACTACTCTTCCTTCCTTTTTTTCTTGGTCTTTCTGCCGCTTTCATGTACTTGATATGTGTCGACCACAATAGAAAACCTGCTATTCTGATATCCACACACTCCACTGTACTTCTTTCTATGGCTATTCTCATTGCGAACTCCTTCCTCTCCTTAATCAGTACTTCTCTACAGTTCACAGTTTCCAGATTATAGCTCACAGCCTCAAATTTCCAGGTCACCAGCACAAATCTACTGGAGTTGTACCTAGGAATGGGTTCCCTCAGCTCTGCCTGTGTCCACAATTACCCTTTAACAAATATTTGATCCTCCCACACTCCCCTTAAGTGCAGTGTGGCATGCTCTAGGACCCGCTGCAGATACCTTCCTCTTATTCTCTCCAATAATCTCACTTGTCTTCTCTTTTCTCTACTTATCACTTCAGCGACTGTTTCCTGGAGCAGTCAGTCTGACACTTGTTGCCTTCCTACTGCTAATTGCTCCAACCAATGCATCTGCCTCTGTCTCCAATTTAAGGCATTTCCATCATTCATCAGCTATCTGACAACTTGTACTTTTCTCTTTCAAATACAAATTAGTTTTTTCACTTACCCCTTGATGCATAGATTTCCCATACACCTCACTGTGTCTCTTGACCCACATTAGGGCTTCCTTCTCCATGTACCCTCTTTCCCATCTTCTTTTCTCAGGAGGTGGGATGAAAGCCTGAAAGTCAAATTTCATTAATCACTTCTCAAATTTACTGATTTTGTCATGGCCCCTCACAGTTCTTTCACTTCTTACTCACACCATTCAAGCAATCATTCCATTCCTCACTCTCCAAAAAGGCAGACCTCATCATCTCTTACTCTCAATCTCTTTATTAATTTCAGCACATTTAAACTTAAATTTTTTTTTATTAATTTCAGCACATTTAAGTTTCAACACATTTAGCATTTCACCACATCTTACTGATTTGCAAATATTGTTACAATCACAATTTTTACACTTTTGCTTTACTCATTCTTGCCCACCCAGGTGTGACCATACCAAGGCACTCCCCACCAGTCTTTGTTGAAGGGACAGGAGGTGAAAAGAGGGGTGCTCCAGAGACACCCACACATACACTGGTGGCATTCACAATAATGTTCATACATGACAAAGCCTGCTATTATAGCTTCCACTGTTTTACCTTTGATCACCTTAAATGGGAGGGCACTCACAAATCTTGAGGTGCACCTACTTTAATAGGTGGGGCCTTCGTGGATCCCACTCTGATCCAATTTACCTCCCTGCTAATTAGCTTAAAACAAAAAGTCCAATCCTTCACCAACTCATTCCCCTGTCTGTATCTTATGTAGCTTCGCTCAACCCAATCCCAGGGACCCCTCCACAGCAAATTTCAATATAATGGGCTCTAACAGCCGCAGGGTCCACATATCCATAATCACTTTGTTCCGTCCTGCACCCACAACTGTCACATACTCTGGGCCACACACTGTAATGGCCCTCAGTCTCTTATTTATCTTTTTACAAGGCCGCTCTTTCAGAGTTTCATCGCCAGTTTTATACTACTCCTCTTTCAGAGTGCTTATCCCTGCAGTCTCTGCCACTACACACTCCAACTTTTCCCCTGAGGCCAGAAACCCAGTGAGCTCTTGTAGTTTGCTCCTGTGGAGATCATACAGCCACCCATTTCCTTGCAGCAAATAATTTTCTTTCATCCCTACTTTCTTCTAAAAAAAACAAGATTACTTTATCAATATTACAACATACTATTTATAGTGCACTCATCACTACACAATACTCACTTTTCTTACACCCTCACAGACAGAATCAGTACCCTCCGTACTTCAACATAAGGTAAACTAGGTCATTCTCTTTTTCCTACATCTCCAAGGCTGAGCATGTTACCTTGGGGCAGAACTTTGAGCAGTGAGTCTAATTATACATCTCCTTCTACTCACCTCTGCACTCCTACACCCTTCCCTCTAGGGTGGAACCTCATCCTACACCCCATTTCTCTCTACTGGGCCAGAACAACTCTAACCAGCACATTTAGGGTGGAATAGAGCCATGCATACATGTACATAAAACTTTACACACACTCAACACCAACACACAATAACAGAATAGACTTGGGCTAACCAAATACCTTTTATGTTTTGCTTTATTTTATACTTTATGCTGTTAACAATCAACTTTATAGCTCATAAAATTACTCTATTATCTTTGATCAGTGGGGTCTGCCCTCTCCCCAACTTAGGCACACAGGCCTAATCCTAACAGACTGATTAGGATTCTAGCTTATAGTCAATGGAAGCAAAAATTTTCCTCACCTTGATTTCTTTTATGTGGCCACACAGCTGTCTTCCTCGAGTCCTGGTCCCGAGGGGGAGGAAATGGCACCCTCCATCTGATCCTGTTCATGACACCAAAGAATATATGTCGTGGCCAAAGAAATATGCTGTATAGATCAAAAATAACATGCCGAGAGCCAAAAAGTCCAATCAATAAAATATTTAATTAGCCCAAGAAAATTGCAGCAACAGTCACACAAGAAGGTTGACCAGAACCTTACTTTCCTATCAATGAGATTGAGCTTATATAGCCCTCTCTTGGGTTACATCATCATCTTCTGATAGGCTGCCATAGTTTATGCAGTTCTGTTCTGCTGTCATTATTTCCTGACCTACAGGTGAGTATATCAGAAATTAGCTCATTCTGCCATAATTATTTACTGAAACCTTCTGGTGCTTTCCAGTTGAGGTCACACACACAATGGGTCATGTCCTGTAAAGGCAGTGAGATTTCTCCCAAAATGCTCACATGTGACTTTAAGTGCATATGTGATCAGATCTTTTTTCTGACCATTTATCCGTTTATTCTAATCTACTAGGCAGGATGAGGTCACATCCTTATGTTCTTTATTACACACACATGGCCAACAGAGCTGGGTATGAGTTTAAGCAATTGCATTCACAATGAAAATTAAGGCACATTAATAATATGGATTACATATATGATATGTTTAAGAAAAGATAAAGGCATACAGCATACATAAAGACTTGCTTTCACTTTCACAATATGTAAGTGACTTTTTGAAAAGATCAGATTTGTGTCCACACAGCCCTGAAAAGGTCAGATCTGTGTGACATTAAAGCAAAAAATCAGAGTTGAGACACTTCAGCATGGTGATGTGAACATAGCCATTTTTTTGTAGACTATATTTGTAGCCTATTAAGACTCTGTG
This sequence comes from Notoglanidium macrostoma, assembly GCA_030068235.1. Lineage (NCBI taxonomy): Eukaryota > Metazoa > Chordata > Actinopteri > Siluriformes > Auchenoglanididae > Notoglanidium > Notoglanidium macrostoma. The sequence continues at coordinate 3,771 of JAQQZR010019628.1, forward strand.
GGTCGAGCACTGGTCTTGTAAACCAGAGGTCACAAGTTCATTCCTCACTAACCCAGCCACAAGGGAGTGCACAAGTGAGTGTATTCCTGCACGCCGGTCCCAAGCTTGGATAAAAATGGAGGGTTGCGTCAGGAAGGGCATCTGGTGTAAAAGTCTTGCCAAATCAGACATGCGGACAAAAATTGATCTACTGTGGCATCCCTGAACAGGAGCAGTTGAAGGATATGATGAATTTTGTAGCCTACCAAGCAGTGTGAGGAGTTTGAGTGGTAGACGATACGCAGACTCAGAACCACACAAGAATGTGGGGAAAAAAAGTGCTCTTTCATAAATACTCAACAAACAAAGATGGGTAAAGTAGAAAAAAATTAAGGTGTTCAGGAAAGTCTGCTCCTATGAGGAGAGGAGAGACTAGAGACAGCTGAAGGCTCTTTAGTTAAGTCAAGAGGGTGAAGGGCTCTTTAGGCTGGTCCACTGGCGTTCTCTCACTGTAGCGATAGTGGAGTCTGTGGGGCAAAGCATTAGATAAGGTTTGCATGTGCTCCCATATATACTCAGCCAGCTTCTGCAGGAGATTAGATTTAATCCTCTGCCAGATTTAATCTCTGTGTGTACGGTGGCCGGAGCGCTCCCTGACTGGCGCACTGAGTCTAGCCAGAGCAGTGAGACGAGGAGAGCTTGCTCTTCCCAGACAGTACAGCTGTAATGCCTTTGTCATCACAGTGGTCAACTACACTGTAGGTAAGTAACTGTAGCTATAGGTGGCCTCTCTGTATTGATCTTTCTTCCATCCATCCGTCCATTATCTATACCGCTTTATCCATCTGGGTCACGGGGAAGCTGGAGCCAACAAAGACAAACAACCACACATGCTCGCATTCACACCTATGGGCAATTTAGAGTAGCCAGTTGACCTAATCTGCATGTCTTTGGACTGTTTGAGGAAACCGGAGCACCTGGAGGAAACCCACCCATGCACAGGGAGAACTTGCAAACTCCGCAGAGAAAGGCACCCTGGGACCTTCTTGATGTGAGGCAACAGTGCTAACCACTGCACCCCCGTGCCGCCATATTGATCTTTCTTTGTGTACAAAAATGTACAGAAAACAAAAATGTCAACAAACCACTGCAAAGTGATGTCACACCATAAGATTTTATTTATTAAATCTCAGTCAACGCATAACTGCACTGTTTTCAAATCCATAGCCTAATTGAAGTAAATAGTGACTCTAGAGGGCACCCAAATGTCAACTAGCATACTGAATCAAACCCTAATGGCATGGAAGGACCCTGTTCATATGATCGTTCAATAATGATACTTACAGTTACAAAAAACTTCTCTGTCCATATCAACATATTTAACAATAAGGAATAACCTGAGTGAATAAGGAATCTTTTAGAAAGTGAAGTAGATGTTGTGTTATAGAAAATGATGTGTCAGTTATAGCTTCACTTGAAAAAGACAACAGGTCTTTTGTCTAATCATACACGCGGGGACATGTCATGGGACAATGTTGATTTTTGACAAAGATACTTTTGTGGTTTTGGTTAATTTTTCAGTCCAGGACCTGGCATGTTGTGATGTCATGATACTAGGCATGTAATGATTCAGTCATTTCATGATTCAATTCAATTCATGATATTGGGTTCACAAATTAAATTTTGCCAAGATATTTAAAATAAAGAAAAATAAAAGAATTTTAACACTTTTAATATTAACACAAAATGCAACAGTTGTTTTTCTATTCTTTATCAGTTTAAATATTGATTTAAATGTAAATTAAAAAGATACTTTTGCTTCATTTTCATAATGAACATCAAAAAACATTTACAAACATTTGTAAAGATTGGAGTTGTCACGATTATCGGGGTTGGGTTGGACACAAGATCAGGTAGGAAACGTCCGTAAAATAAACAATGTGTTTATTTGAACACACACTGGCAGAGGTACAAAAACGTCAAGCAAAAGAGTAATCAAATGTACAGACATGTCACAGAAGAGTGTCACAGGTTAGGCAAAGAGCAAAGTACAAAAAATAGAAAACAGAGTCCAAACACAGAAATCAAAACATGGGTAATAAAGGCTTGGCAATGACAACATAGAGAATAATCTAATGCTTCGCAAAGTTATTGTACATGAGAGAGTCCTTATATATGCTGTGAGTGGGAGACGATTGGATGCACCTGTATCCACTTATTGATCACGTGATTGAGAGCCCGGGCGTGCGCTGGACATTTTTGGCTGGTGCATTCTGGGAATTGTAGTCCATGCTTGTAGTTCGCGCCAGTAGGAGGAAGTGCATGCTTGAATCTATTTGTAAATGAGCACAGAATGTCTTTCCCATTTTAGATTTGGCTTTCCATGTGTACCATAATTTTTTGATGCATGATGTATCATTACACACTGTAAAACATGTTTGTAAAAATTACAGTAAAATCCAAAATAGTATAACACCATAGTAGATACATTAAATTACCCAAAATCAAGAAACAGTACATAACCTTAATTTTTACTATCATAATATATAGAAATATAGAAAACGCACAATTTTACTGTGAAAATATAAAACTTTGGTAAATTGAATGGCAAAAAAACGTAATGTCACAAGCAAGTAATTACCCTAAAAGTAGCAGTATTATTCTGTCTAAATGACAGATTTTGCTTATGTGTACATTTAAATTTATGGTATAAAACCTTTTATAATTCAGAAAAACATACCTTCATATCTACAGAAACAATATTTTAAAAAATATGGTATATTTATGTTGAATAATGTTGATTTTAACATAAAATGTATATTTTTGGAAATACTGTAATCTACTGTTATTCTAGGTAATGGCTTTATAAATATGGGTCTAATGTTACATGCAGTGTGCTATATACAGTGGGAAACTAAAACAACTAGAAAGATACATTTCTGAAAGATGCCTTCAAGTAATTTCAGTGTATCAATTCTAACAATCATTTGTGGTTGCGAGGGTTTTCAGATGATTGCTAGGGTTGTTGCAAGTGGTTGCTATTGTGGTCCAGATGGTTAGTAAGGGGTTCGTAGATGGTTATTAAGTGGCTGCTGGGGTGTTGTGTTTGCTAACATGTACTAGGTGGTTTCTAATGTGTTTGTAGGAGGTTGCTTGGGTGTTCTTGCCAGTGGTTTGTAGGTGGTTGTAAGGGTGCACTTGGTGATTGCTAGGCAATTTCAAAGTATAAACTAACATGAGTTGGGTATAAATGTGTATAAAAGAAAATGTAACAATTGGGAAGAGTTTTAGTAGGTTGGTGCTAAGGTGAACTAGTTGGTTGCTAGGGCAGTCAGAGAATTTAGCTGTGGTGTACTATACAGTTGCTAGGATGTTTGTAGGTAATTGCTAGGGTGCCTCAAGGTATAAACTAATGTGCTGGGGTTTTTCTAAAGCTCATTTTAAACAGCCTGTTCAAAGTAGGAATGTTACACCTTTCACCTTGCTGTTCTGAATAAAATGTCCAAAATGGAATGGGTGGAGTTAATGTCATTGTTCTTCCATCTCTGAGCTGGACTCTGAGGTAGTCGCAGAGTCAGAATTTATGTCTGTGTAAAGGGACAGCTAGTACGGCAGGACATGGGTGTGATGTTTTTGACAAAATCTCCTTTCTAAGACCAGTGCAATTTCATACTTATGACATCTAAAGACTGTTTGCCCACTTCACATCCAACTTCTCTTCAATTTCTGATTGCACAAACATGTTGCTCATCAACTTTGCTTGCATTTGAAGAGTGGTGTAAATGTGCATGGCTAACTAAAGCACTTAAACACTCAGTTCTCCCATCCTCAATGTTTTGAAAGCAACGTTGGTTTGCTCAGGGTATTTGTATTTCTGATATATAGCATGGTATACGTCACTCTAGATGCTGATGCTCCATTGTATTACATGTCATGCCTCTGGTTCCAGAATGACGGCATGCTATGTAATCACTAACACTGGGGCAACTTGATGCCGGTCTTGATCACTTCAGTGTAAACAACCAAAGCCAGGGAAATGAGGGGACTTTAAGTTTTTTTTTTACTGCAATATTGAGGGGTCTCTGCTTAAAAGGGACTTAGTGGAATAATTGGTTGGCAGGGAGTACTAGATGTTTGATAGTGTGGTTGCGGATAGTTGTTAGAATGTTTCTAGGTGGTTGCTAGCATGTACTAAATGGCTGATATGGTGTTTATATGTGGTTGATCCAGGTGATTGTCAATGTGTATGTGGAGGCTGTCAGTATTGCTAGGTGTTTACTAGAGTGTTCTGGGTGGCTACTGTAGCATATCGGGAGGTTGCTAGTGTGTTGCTACAGTATACTGAGTGGTTGCTGGGATGTACGTGGTGGTTGTTAGGGTGTTTCATTGGTGATTGTTAGGATGTACTGAGTGGGTACTGGGGTGTCTGGTTGCTAATGTGTTTCTAGGCAGTGTGGTGTTGCTGAGATTTTCTTGTTGGTTTATGAGGTGGTTGCTAGAATAAGAATACATAACATTTGGATGGCTGCTTACAGCAGTTTCCCTAATTACCAAAGGCATAACTTTATTTTTCTGTCATGCTAAGATTATAAATATTGTCTTTTATATTGTCATTCTAAAAACTATTTTTGCATGCTATTATTTTTTCTCCATTATTACAAATGCAAACAATACAATTCGATAGAACAAAGGACAATTTAAAAGAAAACATAAGCAAGCACGAAAAAAAAAAAAGAGGCCAGGCTTATCATGTGGCTCCCTAAAAAAATTAAAATATATGCCGTTTAAAAGAAATTGTGTGCATTATAATTAACTATAATATGCTATTTGCTGAAAAAAAATTCTGCATTATTCTTATTTTAAAATGACTTCAGAGTACAGGGTAACTTGCACATTTCATAGGAGAGAGAGAGAGAGATTAATATGAATTTTTAAAACGCGAAAAAAAAGAAACTAATGGAAATTGAACTTTGACCCAGTTCCATCTACCAATTAGCGCCGTTTCTGCGCGCGCGTGCATTTCGCCTCTTGACTGACTCAGGGAGGGCACGAGACATCTCTTCTCTTGGTAAGCATATCAACAGAAAGTGTTCCAGTTAAGATTATATTAATAAACGTAGACATTGAAGTTAACGCTGCCTTTTTTGCAGTTTTGTGTTACTCTCGCTAAAACTGTCTAGTTATTTAATGTTAACAATACGAGCTGAGAGAGTTGACTTTTGGTTAACATTGTCGAGGTAACGATAAGGTTTTTTGGGTGTGTTTTAACATTAGCCAACTAACTGTGTCCAAATGTTTACTTGTAATTTTTGAGGCAAGTCGATTAAGACATTGAGTGGTTATGTGCTTTATTGCAAACTTCATCGTAATGAACCGCGTTGTGTATTTAAGTGCTTTAGAAACCGGTTGCAGACGGACATTTTGTAGATATGGAGCGTTTTCCAATTCCAAAGTTTTCCAATTTTGGCTTTTTGTCTTTATTTCAGAAAGCAACTTTTCAGAAGATTTGGTCACTCATTCATTTGAAATAATGTATGATACTGTCAGAGTTTGCAGAGGTTCTTGGCTAGCCATGCATTTTATTTAGTAAAACTGCATATGAAGAACATTTACACTTTAGTTTCTGTGCTTTTGTGACACTGCAGTAGGCTGAAGGCTGGTGGCATTGCTGAGATCCAAGAAACTCCTCTAAGGTAAGTAAATAGAACGCATCAAATATTTAACATGTTAAGAGTAAATTGTCTTAATTATTTGAACATACTGCTCTTGTATAAATTCTTTTCTTTATAGCAAGTTTATAAAAAATAAAAATTGAAGTTGCTCTTGCTCCTGCCACCTTTCAGGCACTGCAGAGTGATTTGGTGACTTGGAGGGAACAAACATGCCTTTGCGACATCTGGGAAAAAGTGAGATTCTAATCCGTTTAAATGTTTTTTTACTTTTTTCACTTTGGAGACTTCTGCATATGGTTACGTCAAGTACATACCCTCTAGGAAGAGACAATGTGATTGGACACTGTCTAGAATCTCTAAATGTTGAAATGCAGCACAAATTTGAAAATACTATGGCTTGTGCCGGTAAAACAAGATTCAAGATTCAAAATTCAAGATCCTTTATTTGTCACATGCATAGTCATACAAGTACAACACAGTGAATCCTGAACTACTCCTTTTGACTGTGCAAATATTATAAACATAAGTAAATTTTAATTAAAAAAAAATCTGGAATTTTCTGGAACAAATAAAAATGTAGAAGTTACGAATTAAAATAAAGAAATTGTTAGAGAAAAAATATGTAATATAGAAAATCTGAGGATTAGTAGCAATATGTACATTGTGCAAATGGAATGTTAAAGTGCATTGCGCCAACAATAGTGAGCTTTAGCTTTAGCAAATTTCAATGTTGTGTGAACTCTGTTTAAAGGTGTGAAAAGGCTATTCCAGAAATGTAGGAGGTGTAAATGCTATTTATGTGAGTTTAGTTTCCACATCAGCCCTGATTTTTCATTATCTCCATTTTAATCAAATAATTTGTGTTACTTGCATCCTTGAAGCCACTTTTTTTAAATGATAAATGTCAATTTTGTGTTGTGAATGAAAATGATGGAACTGTCACGGGTCACGTGATCAGGCTGGGAGTGTGCGCTAGCGGGAAATGCCCGCTAGCCCATGCAACTCGCGCCACAACGCGGAAGTGCGCGCCTCCACGCACGAGCAATGGAGACAATGAAAGCGCTGCGCACGCGACTGAGTCCATGATACCTGCTGTGCTTGCGGCGAGGGGCAGAATTGTGACAGTACCACCCCACAAAAGGCGCTACTCCCGGAGCGCCTAACATGGCCCTTCCCCGGGGTCCTGGGCCCGTAGGCTCAGGTGTCTCCCCGGGAACCCCCATGCAGAATCTTTGCTTTGGCAGGAACTCCGGCATTACTGGAACGGGAGCAGGCTCGGTGACTGGATCTGTGGTTGCGACTGGAGCGGGAATTAATTCTGTGACTGGAACGGCAGCAGGCTCTGTGGCTTGGGCTGCATCTGTAGCTTGAGCAGCGTCTGTGACAGGAACTGGCTCTGCGACTTGCACTGCATCTATGATAGGGACTGGCTTAGTGACTTGAGCTGCATCTGTGGCTTGAACAGCGTCTGTGAAAGGAGCTGTGACAGGAGCAGACTGTGACTTGGACTGGAGCCGTGACAGGGATGGACTCTGAGACTTGTACTCACTCTAGAACAGGCTCTGTGACTTGAGCTCTCTCTTGAGCGATCTCTGTGACTTTTGCTTCCACCGGAACAGGTTCTCTAATGTGCACTGGAACTGTGACGTTGATGGGAACAGACTCTGTGATGAGTACTGGAACAATGATAGGTGTTGGAACAGGTTCTCTGATTTGTGTTTTCACTCGAACGATCTCGGTGACTTTTGCTTCCACCGGAACAGGCATGGGTTCCATAACATTTACAGTCTCTGCAGAAATGAACTGGACAGTCTCCTCATGAGCGACTTGGGCTCGAACAGGAGCGGGATTAGAAACTGGGGCAGACTTGGACTCAGGCTTGGACTCAGGCCCTGTGACTTGGACAGGAAGAGACTCCAGGTAAGTGACTTTAGCTGGAACAGGAGCGAGCTCTGGGAGAGAGACTGTGACTGGGGTTGCTTCTTACCCTTGTGGCGATCCAGACTTGGGTTCAGGCATATTTCTTGTCACAGGCTCTGGTGACGGTGTTGCCCCAGGTGTGGACTTTGGCTCTGGCCCCAGGTGTGGACTTTCTGTCACGCGGGCGGGGTTTGGCGGGACACATACGCAGGTGAGAAGATGGCTCAGTAAAACTCATGGAGTTTAATATATAAACACCCACACAGACTGAGGCGGGCAGAGGTACAAGAACGTCAGGCAGAAGAGTAATCCAAAAACATAAACTTGGTCGAGCGATCAGCAAACAGTACATCAGAGGAAGTCCAAAACACTAATGAGAATACATAGGCAAAGTCCAAAAACACGGGAAATCAAGGCTTGGCAATAGCGTGACGTAGGTTAAACTAATGCTTCGCGAATACGAAGCGCAAACGAGAGTCCTTATAAACACAGCTGATTGTCTCTGAATTGGATGCAGCTGGGTCACATGATCAGGCTGGGAGTGTGCGCTAGCGGGAACTGCAGGCCCATGCAACTTGCGCCACAACGCGGAAGTGCGCGCCTCCACGCACGAGCAATGGAGACAATGAAAGCGCTGCGCACGCGACTGAGTCCAGGATACCTGCTGTGCTTGCGGCGAGGAGCAGAATCGTGACAGGAACATAGCTCTGTTTTCATCATATTGTGACTGTTTTAAGCAAATTGGGATTAAATTAATCAAATCCCACTTGATAATTTATCACTCTACTTTTCATTTCACATCCCTTCACCTGCCTTCATCACACCCCTTTATTTTACAATTCACATACATTTTCATCACCTCCATTCTAGCATCATGAAACATCATGTTTGTCATCAGAGATTCCAACCAATGAGGGAGATGTTCTGACATCATGAAGGCATGTTCTACTGAGATCCCCTTATGGACAAAAGTTATGTGAAAACACTAGAGGGAATGAACCCGTTTTGTGTTTATCAAGATCCAGTTAGCAGGCGAGATATGGCAAGCCCAAACTGCCACAATTCATATGGACAGCGCGTGTTATTGAATGGAGAGCACATGTTGTTCAATGGACCTCTCTCTCCAGCTGACTGGATCTCTCTCAAGTAAAAGAGGTACAGTCCCTCTTGCATTTCACACAGCTTTTGTGCACAACAGCACCTCATACCAAGATGGATTAGGGGGACCTAGGGTGTTAACATAGCTCCAGGGACCTGTGTGGTCTTAATCCAAGCCTACTAATCCACCTAATCCTGTTTTATTATTCATGTATTTATCTTAATTCAGTAACTACTATGAATTGTTTAGTAACTACATTGAAACTAACGGAGAAGGCAATTGTAACTGGAATTTCAAGATTGAAATATGTACGACTGAACCTGCTGGCAGCCCACAGTTTAATAAGTGTATAATATAAATGAATTTCAAAATACTGTATGGAATATTTAAATACCTGGAAGTACCTTAATACACCATATAAATCCATAATAAAGCCTTAAAAATTCGGAGTGTTCAATCACAGATTATTCCTGGTATTAAAAAGATTGACTGTATCTATCTAATGTCGACTACTGCAAAACCTAACTGCAATGTCAGCTGCTTCCATAAAATCTCATACCTGCAGTGTAGTTTACTGAAAATCAATGTGTTGCATAATTAATAAATACGTGTGGGATGTGAGACGACCATGTCACCATGCCCAAAATGATTCCAAATAATCCACAATGTAAAAACAGTCTCCATCATGCCAAGTGACGCTGCTTTTCTTAAACATAAAAAGTTGCATGGTGATGACATAAGCACATTTGGACTTGAACATTAAGTGCAGTGTGAGTGAAGGCCAGTGGGGGGAGGGGGTGTGGCCTTACTGTGTGGCTTCTACCATGGATAAAAATATCCAGTGCACTAGGATGTACTAGGATTACCTTCCTAGTCTGTAATGGCCATAGAAAGAAAATAGGCAGAGAGAAAGGGCCAGTTAGAAAAGCCTGCTGTTGGTACGTAGCACCATCCATGTAGCCCCCTCCATCAAAATATGACCACCCATCTGAGTCAAGAAGATGGGGCGGTGTCATCTATGGATGTACACACTAGGTTTGATTGCCTTGTATCATACAAGAGAGTGATTGTCCCCACTCCCCTGCTGGCCTGTGCTCTCACTGCGCTTAATGTTCCACTCCACTCAGTGCACTTACATCATCATGATGCAACTTTTTGGTTTGAAGAAAAGTGCTCTTGCTTAGCATGATGGAGACTGCTTTATATTGTGGCTCATTTCGAGTCGTTTTGGACACAGGTTATGACACAGGCCCTCCCACATGCCATATAGATTTAGCAATTATGAAATGCAGTGGTTTTCAGTAAATTGTCCTGCATGCATAAGAAGATTTACAATCTTATTAACTACAATCCACATTTAGATAGATGTGAAACAGACCCATTATGAAACCTAACATTGTACAATTAATGAAATGAAAAGTGCATTTCATAGGGTTCAATTACACAGTTAGTGATCACTTTGCACAAACCCAACTGAACATCTCCCTGGGGCTCCCCTTCCAAGTGGTCCAAGTGAACCACACACGGGCAAGCAACGCAATGATCACACTAGTAAAATGAACCAGACTTTGGGGGTTAGATGCACTCGGGTGTGGAACGGATCATCTAGTGTGAGCACGCCCTATACACACAACTCGGATTCCAAAAAAGGTGGTACATTGCATAAAATGTACAGTATATAAATACATAATTAAGTGATTTGTAAGTCTATTTCAACATCTATTCAACTGCATACAATACAAAGTTATTTACTGTACAAATTGCTAAACTTTATTGTTTTTTGTAATGCTCGGACATAGATATGTGTTGGTAAGACTGTAGCAAAACTAGTCTTACTGTACTTTAAAAGGAGCTTCAATGTAACTTATGGGAAAGATTACGTTAGTTTAAGAAGATTAAGTAAGATTAAGTAGTAAATACTAAGTAGTGGAAAGCAAGCAATATAGGGATCAAAATTGGTGAAAAAAATAATAATAAGCACAGTAACAAACCTTTATAACACACCAACAAACATTTATTTCTAAAATTAGTACACAGTTAAGACACAAACACTAACAAACAAGTCAATAAACAAATGGTGAAATGAGTAGAATGTGGAAATGAAATTACCCAAAATACACAATATTACACCTAAATATAATATTAGGTTTCTGTCTTAACCAGTTACGCCTGAAAACCCACGAGCCACTTTGAGGTAAAAGTAAACAAATAATAATTAAATTATGCAGAAGATAAGCTAGGGAAATTGGAAGAAAGCACCTAGGTTATTAAAATACATGGAAGGTTGTTACTTGCGAGTTGCAGGAGAAGCTCTCATAGCTTTAAATATAAGCTTGTGGCTGCAGTGTTCAAAGTGCCCAGACAGCTGGAGCATTTAAAATCTCTTGGAATTTAGATGTTCTCAGCTTTAGAAGATCTTGAAGCTGAAGTTTCTTGGAAAGTTGAATCTTAATGCTGCAGATGGAAATGGTGTGTAGCAGACTGGAGTTTTGTGTAGATGGAAAACAAAAGTTTTTTTGTTGGTTTTGTCATGGGCTAGTCTTGCATATGTAATTATGCACATTAGCAATTTGTCCAATGGGTTTTGACCTTGCCCTTTGGAAGGTGGTTTGTAAGAATGTGATCCCAGACATTCCTGAGACACCCTTTTTTAAACAAATTTTATATTTGGATACAAATCCTATGGATAACTATGTATTAGTGCAAATTACAATCTTTAGACATTCACAAATTATTAGTTTTTGGCATAGCATAACTATTAGATCACTATGTATGCATTCACATGAATAAAAATAATGATTGTTATAACCTTTAACAATCACACAGATGAATAAAAACACTTTGATGGATAGAATAGAGGAATAAACCCTCATGTCTTAAAGGTTTATCTGGGCAATGGCACCGGGATGTCTGATTTTCCTGGGTTGTAAGTCACCTTTGTAGAAATAACAAAACAGGAGTTTGGATGTAACATTGGCTCTGGTATTTAAAACAAAGGAGTCTTGTTAGCAAGTTTCCTGTGACTGAATGTCTTAAAAAAAAAATTCCATAGATCTGAAAGTGTCCATTGATAAAATAAACATGATAATGACCATAAAATTATTCAATCTACCCCAGGAAACAGTTTGATTGACACAAACAGTCACCAACAAGCACTTACTGTGTATTGTACTTACCCTTTCCATTTTGTTTGCAACTGGTAAAACTGTTTGACTGGTTGTAAATTTGTTTTTATCTTTGTAATTTTAAGTTCTAAAATATAAATTTGATTTGCCCTCCTTGGCCACCACAATATCCTGGACTGAAGTTATTCATCTACAATCTCATTCCAAACACCACAGCAATCAGACATCTGAATCCCATAAGAACTGGTGTAGGGGTTTGCAAAACTTATATTCACAAATCTTATATTGAAGGATGGAGCTGTGCCAGTCAACCGCCAATCCACAAATTGTAAACAAAACTTTTAAAATTTAAAGCCTGTATTGAATTTTTCAAATATTAAAGATTGTATTGAATATTGTAATAGAGTCCTCCTTACCTTTGTTAGCTTGCATAACCAAAGCCCACATTAGCTGCTCAGCTAGCATTAACATTCTTTCCATGCTGCTAAATTTAGATAAAACTTGTAGTTTGATAAACAGGGATTGCTAGGCCTCATTATACATTATTATTATTAATTGACCATATTATTGGTTTCATAAGCAACTCCTGCAATTCAGGCAATAAGCTATTGCTAGTTCATATTCGCTTGGCTAGATAGCTTACCCAGTATTAATGATGTGACATGTTGCACAAGCTATGTAATTATTATATGTATATAGTTTTGAGAATATTTGTTTCATGTGTACTCAAGCAGCTGGATGCCATCTCAAAAACAGTGACATGAAAATTTCCAAAAAATAAAACATCCAGGCAGTAAGCTGCTGCTAGTTTGGTTTAGCTTATCAAGGTAGCTTGCCCAGTGTTAGTGTTGTGACAATGTTGTGCAATGTTGAAATCATATAATTTTTTGTGAAAGCCCTTCTTTAAGGCAATATGAAAATACGTTAGCTGTAATCAATGTTATGATCAGTAATCAGCATAGGTGGAATCTTACACAGGAATTTTACAAACACCCTATTGGATCATGATCACAAATATTTCATGCATGTTGGACCCCATTCATAGCTGCCTGCTCTCTTTGTCGGAAAAAATAACTTGGATAAAGTTTACAATCTACAAAAAATGTGCAAATGAAGTATATTCATTTGTTGAAAAGCGTAGAATTTACTAACACAAAATTGGGTACTCCTATGTTGGGGCTCGTATAGATAACACAAAATCACCAGTTGGACCACCAACTATTTACCACACCAATGTCTATTCAGGATGTGGGATTTAATTAGCTGATTAGTTAGATCAGGTGTCTGAAAGCTGAGAACCAGATATAAACAGCAGGGGTATTTCAGGACATTGGTTGGAAATCACTTAAATGACTAAATCTGGTTGTTGGCAGCTAACTCCACTACCAAGTATTGATTATTGTGTTTAAAAAATGTGTAGACTTTGTCAATGGCATGAAGGCCATCCATGCACAGAAGTTTACCAATAGCCTTCTGGCATGTCCATGTGATCTGTAGCAAACTATAGATGGGCAGCAATGTTCTTTTTGGAGAACAGTGGCTTTCTCCTTGCAACCCTGCCATGCACACCATCGTGGTTCAGTGTTCTTCTGGTGGTGGATTCATGAACATTAACATTAGCCAATGTGAAAGAGGCCTTTAGTTGCTTAGAAGTTAAGGGTTCCTTTGAGACCTTGCAAACTATTACATGACTTGCTCTTCTAGTGATTTTTGTTGGTTGACCAATCCTGGAGAGTATAAAAATGATCTTCAATCACAGATATGTAATGTTGGATCATTTTCTTCAATAATCAAGTGACCAAGTATAATATTCTTGTCTAATTTGTTTAATTGGGTTCTTTACCTACTTTTAGGACTTGTGTTAGGTCATATTTATACAGAAAATATGGACAATTCTAAAGGGTTTGCAAACTTTCAAGCACTACTGTATGATTCAGTATTTGTAATAAAATCTGCTCTCATCAGTAATTAGAATTTTCATGAGGAACCCTGGTAGTGCATAGGACCTTATTTACATATATAACTTTCATTCTGTTTCATCCTGCCTCACCACCAGGGGGATAATGTATACCAATGTCATGAGAAATAGGTCTTATGTTAGCGATATCCTTAAAGGTGCTCAGAGATTGCTACTGCACTCACAACATACTCCACAGCAACTGATCTATTGGTCAGAGGTCCAAATAGCACTGTAGTACATGTACAGTGAATGCTCTGCAGGCTCACCCACATTAGTGGCTGCAAGGTGAATTGACTGATTTCACAAAGATGATATGAGCTTGGGCAGAAATCCCAGATTCAGCCACAAGGTAACTCCAGAGGTATTGGGCCACAAAAGCTTGCAAGGTGAGCTTATCATTCCAATTCTTTTAGCTGAATCAATCCCTAATAAGAAGGCAGGTTTCAGTGACCCTGATTATAACTCCGCATCATGCATAGGCTCATAAGGAGGATCTATAAGGGACGGTAAGCACAAGGAGGAGGTCCCAATCCAAGCTCCTAGAGGGCAGATGGTGCCTGAAAAAGACCCTATCCATAGTTTTGAGTGTGTGCCCTGGTGGTGGCCCTATATACTGCTGTTTATCAGTCCCTGACATAAACTCAGGCTCCTAGGAACCTGGGCAATACACCATTCATAGAATAACTTTAAATAAAATAAAAGACATACAAGGCCCCAGTGCTAGGAGCTCTTGCACTCCACTTGCAAGGGTGTGGCAGGGGATGTGAAGGGAGGTAGGTGATACAGAGAACACATTAGTGTCTACACCTATGCATAATTTATGCAATACAATTATGTGATCAGTGCTTTACATTTGCAAGAAAAGTGATAAAAAGCATGAAATAAATAGTCAATCAGTGTCACTTTCCCATCCCTTCATACCAGTTGTTCTACAGTGATGCAAACACCTATGAGCAAGGATTGATATGCCATAATAGAGACCAAGTACCTACCTGTCTCCACCAAGCCCAGCACCAGGCTGTTCTTGACCTTTGGGCCAAACATCACGAGCACTTCAAGGCACTTTCCCAAGCACAGACTGAGATCTATCAGGAGCTCTAGAGCTTGGTCCAACCCAATTTTGCTTTTCAGTTCAGGCTTTAAATTATTTTTTTAGGATACAAAGTGGGTTGGCATATGAACTATTATCTGAAAGTTAAATAGAGTCTATACATGGCAAATATACCACTTCAAACTTTCTTAAACCATTCATGGAGCGAGATGGTCCCTGTTGCTCTGGCAATGGTAGTTCCTGAGAGGGAAGAGCTGGGACCAGAGATGAATCTAAAATGTTTGGCTACCCCAGTCTCTAGTAAAGACCACTTCTACTCAACTCAGTAAGCAAAGATGGCTCAGTTGTAACACAATTTTCCAAAATGTTTTTGGCTCTACTTGGTCATAATAACTTTATAGAACTCTACTCCCCGATGGACTTAACTAATGGATAATGGCAAATACCAGTGTTCTGCAAAAAAGTACCTCTTCCACGTCATTTAGAAAATTTGCCACTCATCTCTGCATGTATGCCAATGCCTCTGTAAGGGACATCTGAATAAAATGCGGCATACTTTGAGCTATGCAGGAGTATGGTGTATTATGAGATTAAAATGTGTATTATAGAGCTATGCTTTCCAGTGATATTGTTTGTAAGAGAGAATTGTATTATTTCCAACTATTAAGAAATCCACTAAGGTAATATATAAATACATTAACATTAGAGAGGTTCAAGACAGGTTCAAGGGCAGGAATCTTATTTCTCTTCTCCGTTTCAATCATGGGACATGACGGGTAGCAATTTCTTTAATCAGTTCAAATTCTTCAGTTAATCATACACCACAAATGAAAAACAGCAGGATTTAATAATCAATTTACTTATTATAAATAGTTTTCAAATGTACAATGTATAATACATTGACTCATTTATATATTTATTGCTACCTTTAGTCATTTTACATTTCATATCATAAGCATATTTATTTGATTAAAATGGCATTCCATGTAATCAGATAGGTTAACCAATATATATATATATATATTGTGTAACCAATTATGCATGTCTAGTTTGGAAAATAGCAAATGACTGCCTCCAGATCCACCATAATCCTGACCAGGTTAAAGTGATTAATGAAGTTCAATGAAAAAAAAGCCAACAGAAAATAAATGTTATTTAATATACATTTATTTCTAAAAAATTGCACATAACTTTTATGGCTTACAAACCACTCAAACGGCATTGGTTTCAAGAGCCATAGCATTTCTTACCTAATAAGATAAAACAAATTTGATTCCAAAGGAATCCAGAGGATTAGCTTTAGTGGTGCCATTTCCACTGGCTTTAATGGTAAGCTTTGGTTGGCTTGTATTTGGAAGGTGGGAGCAATGAACCAAGAGTGACACACTTAAACATTCAAAAGCTGTACTTTTTATTGTGTTTTATTTAAATTTTCAAAATTATTTTCTCCACCATTTTACTGCTGGGTCTTAGTGTACAGAACAATATGCCCAACACTGACTAACCTAACATTTAACTGAATTAAACTGAGTTTATTATGCTGAAATGACAGAGAAATGCAAAAATGCTATACCTATGTAAAAACTCAATGCCTAACATAAAGGGACATTCACCCAGTTACAAAATAACAGGGATTTTCAAGTCTTGTCCTGCAGTGAACACTAGTATGATTTCCCCGGTTTAAGGTATTAGGTGGAATGACAGTACATTAAACAAAGTATTCTCAAAGCTAATTGATTTGAAATTGAAAAGATATTGCTAGCTAATGACACAACTTGACCATGACTTGATAACTAATGAAACGTTGGTACACAAGTTTGCATATCCATAATTTGAAAGAAATGCACGTACATTGTTGTGCCATTAAACCATTTTGCAATGCTGCATATGCTATGCTACACTCTCAGAATGTAATGAAAAACAAACAAATGGCAAAAAAATGCTTTTTTACCTATTCTCCTAGGCCTAATATATTAATGACACAAGTTTGAGTTTATGGGCCCTGTTTTAACGCTCTAACTGCACTGCCTGAAGAACATGCCGCAAGTGCAGTTATGGCATGCTTAAATCCACTTTTGCTGTTTAATGGTGGAAAAATTGGTCACCGTGCCAGGCGCATGGTTCAAAAGGGCTGTATTTAGTCACTTAATGGATATGTTTTGGGCATAAAATGCAAGAAACCAATTAGAGTGAACCTTGAAGAGCCAGGTACACTTGCAGCTTGATGGATTGTTATAATAGTAGCAGATTTGCCAGGCATTAGGAAAGAGTGCTTCTCTGCAGAGGAAACGGGTAGTTACATAGGCAGATGCACAACGTGTGTACACTTTGCTTGTTACACACAGGGATATGCAGCAGCACACAAACATGCAAAAGATTAAAAATAAAAAGTATACAATGTGAAAGATTATTATTTTATTATTGGTGGATGCTGTTGTCATAGTTGGTCTGCTGCATAACAACAGCAGAATTCCACCAATAACAAAATCAAAGGACCCTTATACCAACATACATGCATGGTGCTGTATGATGGACTGGGCTCTTATATGGGGTGTATTCCTGCCTTGCACCCAGTGTTCTCAGCATAGGCTAAAGTTCCTCTGTAACCCTGACAAGGACAAAGCAGTTACTGATGATGAATGAAAGTGTCTGATGAATTGAAATAATCAAAGGTTTTCATTTTGATTTTTTTTTTTAATACATCATATTCCAATGATTTTTTATAGATAATTGATTAATTTAATTAGATTAATCAACTCACTGACAGTTAGAATGTCACTGCACTAGTACCACACACGGTGTTAATCATTTAAAAAGCACATTCTACAGCAACATTTTATCATGAGTGGTTCCTTTGATAGTTTTAGACTCAGATAGTCCTGTCAAAGAGGTAATAATGCCAATTAATCTTTGAGTCCTGTTGTCATCTTATAAGAGTAATTTAGCAATGCCAAATCTGAAATTCACATCAATAGCTTAGAAGAACTGATGCAACCCTGTTAATGTGCTGACAAGATAAATGAAGTACTTTAAGGCAGAAAAAGAGTTAAACCATTAGAGCAGAACATTTTTACTGCTGGAGTTAAAATATCAAAATGTGTTATGCACAGCACACTTTTGATCACAACACATTTTGATAATGCACCTTGATAGACAGTTTATATCCATTAATAGTAGGTCTCTTTTTCCAACCAACCTGAGAAGAGAACAGAGGAGAAATGATTAAATGACACACTGTTCATAGTTATTTAAAGAATAAAAACTTTTTATAATGGGTCCTTGGGAAACTTGGGGTCCTCCAAGATGCCCTAAACCTACATAAAATATATATGTCCAAAAGTCTGAGACCACTAAGAAAATTGAGATTTTTTAAATTTAAAATAGAAAATAAACAAAAGGTTTTAGAATTATGAAATATTTAAAACAATGAAAGTAAATGTTCAATTTCTTGAAAATGTAATATTCAAGATTCTTCACTATTTCTAGGTCCCTATTTAAATTTAAGCAATTTGTGATACTGGCCATGTTAACTTCATTGTACAAAATGTTAGATTTTCCTCATTCCTAATCGCTTGTATTGAAGCATGTATTTGGATGATACTCCAATGAATTTTATCTAAAATGGATTTGCACAAGGTGTAACTTAGGTGCAAACTGTTGTTAAAGAAAAGGAGAACATACCAAATACTAAGAAACTGTGAAATTCTACTTTTCATTCATGTTGTTGTCTATAATGCAATTTGTCATTGTTTAAAATTAGAAAAGGTTTCAAAATATAAGCATTTTCACTAGTTACCTCATTCTTTTGGACCCCACTGTGTGTGAGCGTGTGTGCATGCGTGGGTGCGTATACAACCCAAATTCCAGAAAAGTTGGGAAGTTCTTTAAAGTTGAATAAAATGACAACTAAAAGACTTTCAAATCACATGAGCCAATATTTTATTCACAACAGAACACAGATAACATAACAAATATTTAAACTGAGAAATTGTACAATTTTATGCACAAAATGAGCTCATTTCAAATTTGGTGCTTGCTACAGGTCTCAAAATAGTTGGGACAGGGGCATG